>JABFQM010000501.1:0-34279 GCA_022816865.1 Zelostemma sp. ZL-2020 | reverse complement strand
CATAGACATTTCGAAACTGTCAACATATTTCGACACTTTCTTGTCCCGACTTTTTTCCAGTTTGCTCGGCCGATAAGTTAATCAATCCCCGTCGGTAAAATTCACGACCTTACGCGATTCGTTATAGAAAAGACTGAAAATCGTGAGATCCCGACTTATACGGTGTGAAAAAAAAAAAGGTAAACGTCGCAATAAAATACGAGCCGGGGCAATAAAAATCCATCCCGAAAACGCGAGCCTCTCCTTACCATTTTTCTTTCTCGCGACAAAAGGGCGCGTTAAAATGTTTCGGGCCGTAAATCATAAAAGTGAGTGGCGTTTATGAAAGGCGGCGATGTTTGCGTAATTCCGTATAGGTGGAAAAATTCAAGCCCACGCAAAAACACAATGTTGCACCCCGATTGCGCAAGCGAAAAAGACCGGTTCGAAAGGAGGGTAAATAAAAGTAAATAAAAAGCGACAATGAGCGGTTTTTCAGGCCGCGAGAAGAATTAGAAAATGGCGTTGCACCGGACAAAAGGGCACGCACACCACGCACGCGACGGGACTTGTACGAAATTGTAATATACGTATTTGAAATCGTAGCTTTATACGAGGCAGCGGCTGCCTGCAATATAACCATAAAATGTAGATAATAGCCGTTGTAAGGCATCGGAACGCGATGCGGGACGAGGAAGGGTGAGCAACCGTCGCCGCGATATAATGCCAGCTTCGTCCGCCGCCATTTTGGAGCATGCAAGACGCGGTACCGATGCCGCTGCACCGGGGCAAATAATAAAAGAAGATAAATAATGCCGCTCCGGAATTTAATGGGACGTAACCCGGAGCGATGGCACTGAAAGAACCATGTTTTATGCCGAATGCCATGCTGGATCGGTCATCTTTATTATCATTTTACACGAGCAAGATACCGGGAATTAAACGCGTCTTCTCGATCGAGGCAACGACGCGTTTCGAAATTTTTATGTCGCTTCCCGAGATGAACACTGGATTAGTCGGAGATGAATTATTTACAAAGGCAAAGGGGTTGAGGAATTCACTCAAGTACATGCGTCTTTGCTTTCCAAACAACGTGCAGTTTGACATGCGATTCGCAAACTTTTCATTCCCGGGACGAACGATACCGTTTCGTAACTTCTACTTGATTCATAGCGTGCAGAAATGACAGTAAAATGCGGAGAACGTATTTTTTTTTTCTCGTACCAAAAACATCTAGAAGGGGACACAACTCGTTGGCCGGCGAAATTGAAGATGTCGTTCTAGGAGTGTTACGCGCTGCAACAGTGTAAAAGAGACAAATTCGTTCCTTCGTTAATTCGTAGCGCACAGTCGTACCAACGGCAAACGGCATTGGAAAATGTGTGCATTTTTCGGTTTGAAGATCGCGGATGGTAATTTCGTTGAATAGGGTTGTATCATTAAAAAAAAGATACGCATTTTTTGTGATTTTCATAAACTACAATACAAATATTAGTTATTGAGAAGAACAAAAAATTTTTTTGCCTTCCTAATTCTGTAAAATGGGCTATCAAAGTATCGACTAATTTCAAATCCGATGGCTTGATGTGAAACGCCAAGCTATTGGTGTGACGTCATAATGCGAGTGGTCTTTCGCGCGCTGTCACTTACTATACGAAAACCAGTGGCTTTCTGAGTTTGTAAATGATTTAACGACGGTTTAAATACTAATAATCAGCATTATTAGTAATAATCAGCATTATTGGTAATAATCAGTAAAATGCAGAATGTTATTTCCGTTGTTTTTCCATTGAACGATTGTTTTAAAAATATTCCTCCGGTCCTCCCGTGAAACAACAACAATAACTTTTTATTGAGTCGACATTGCTTTTAAAATGTTTAAATACTCAATTTTAACCGATTAAGGTGGTTCTAGCGTTTTGGTGAAAATCCTTAGATTTTTTTCAAATTTCGTATATTGATTCAATTGTACCTCTAGAAATCACTTGTCGAAAATTAGCTCAATCGGCTGTCCAGTTTTGGAGAAATAACAATGGCAATTAACATGGGCTCTTATGGGATCCGATACATTTTCGATCACAGAATTGAAAAAAACCCTTAGAATTGTGTAAAAAATGGTTTAAAGTGAGAATCAAATTATGCCAATTCAATTGAGTTGACGTATGTAGAAAGTTACTGTCCCATTTTTTCGCAGAACATCAAAAACCGACAGAAACGTCACTTTCGAGTACGGTGTCATAGATCAGGCAACACTGTTAATGCACTTGCGACGTTGCCGAAAAACTAAGCTGTGGAGTGAAGAAAGCTTCGAGTTGCAATCTTTTAGTAGCTAACTTCAGCTCGCTAGAACCACCTTAAAAGCTTTCTGCCGTGTTGAAATGCCTATAGTAACGTTCGGCACTCGCATTATGACGTCACAATACACTTCGGGTAGTTCCGGAGCGTTTGAATCGTAGTTTTCCGCGCTAAATGTTTGAAACGCTATAACTTTTTGAATTATTGTCAGAAAAATAAGAAAAAAAAATTTACAACATAAACTAATGTATAAAGAATGTAATTACATTTTAAAAAAAAGGTGATACAACCCTATTACTTCGACACAAAAAATCATGAAAACTACTGAAATCACTACAAAATTGCATGAAACATTCAAATTATGCATAAATAATGCGAAATACACATCAAAATGACAAAAGATTATACACAAATCGAATGATCATGAAAAATTCCTTTCGCGTGTCGAAATGTAATCCGCCAATAATAATTTTAAATATATTTACATTTGCAATCAACTTACATAAGTAATTGAAAATACCCCAAACACAAATCCTTCGCAGTTTCGAAAATTTTGCCCCAAAAAAATTGAAATCCAATAAATTGAATCGATATTATCCATATTTCGAAACAGAAAAAACGCTTGACGAAGGTAAAAAGTTGTTTGGGTTAAGCAAATGAAAATCGGTGCAAAGCAAACTCGTTCTTCGGAAACAATGAAAAATCGAATCGCCCCGTTCAAGCGCTCCCATTAAACTTGGCATAATCAACTCCAGCGATAATATACCAAGACTGTAGACGAAATTCCTTACAAAATACACGTAAGAGTAGGTACAAAAGAAGGAAATGCTCCCTTCCTCGCGCACGCCTGTTAATAAGAATTCTCCACGAGAGAAGAATTAGCGTTGATTTCCGCAGGAGAAGAAAATCCATTAACCTTTTCTCTTCCTTTCGTGAGAACTAATACCTTTTGCGAGCCAAGATTGGAGGAGAGTTGGGGGTAGCGGAAGAGCGCAAATGGGAAAGCAGGAGGAAACGACCCCGTGCATGTGTACCGAAAGTACCGGCATAATAAAGACCTGCATGCTCCAAATGATACCAACCACATACGACTCCGAGGAACAATGTACATAAAATCAGTGCACGCCAGTTGACGCCCTTATGTTCGAGAAAATCAATTTGACACTCCGTCTCGGGGCGGAAAACTCGCCGATGAACTTTTCTGCGGGCCATTTCTTCGCCCCGCCAAAGTGCTTCCGCAAAAAAGAACAGAAGACTTCGATAAATCACGACTGCGAGATTCACATTTTCGGAGTAATTACCGCGGGCCGAAAAAGAGGGCTCGTTTTTTCTCCCCTCGAAAAGAAAATCTCGAGCGGGAAAATGAAAATCTTTGTTATGACATTCGGTGGAATTTTTCGCTGAGCTTTTCTTTCGAACGCAAAAATGTACTTTACGTACGACGCGAGCTTTATTAAAATGTTGATGCTCGAAGAAATTGAATTTGAGAATGCGACTTTTTAAATTTAGATCGACTGCGACGTATAAATTATGGAACAAAACTCGCGATGTTTAAATGCAGGCTTTTACTACATTCGAGCTGGTCAATTGTATACGCTGCTTTACAAAGGAAACTCGAGAAGAGAGTTTGCATGCTCAGTTGATTCTCTTTGCGGATGACTAGTTACTGTACCGTTCTATGAACATTACGTATTTCAGCCTCTATGAAATAATAATAATGCAGCGGACATTAGACTCTAAAAAATATCCTTTCAAAAGCAAGTATCTTGGCTCCAAAAGTCATATTTTTAACCCAATTTTAATTATATCATTTTCATCTTTCCCACATTTTCCAGGTTTTGTATTATTTTCTATTGAAATAATAATATCTTGGCTCGAAAAGTCACGTTTCCAACCAAATTAAAACATGTAAATCGTGTAATCTTTCAGGAATCTTCCGACTTTTCCGACAAATATCTCTGCAACGTTTTCAGTCTTCTGCAATCTTTACACTTTTTCATAATTGTTTTCCAATATTTTCTCGGCATTTTCCCGCCAATTAATATCACGAAGAAAAAAGCTTCAACATTTCCACAAAAATCCTTCGCGAAAGCTTTGGCAGAATTTTTCCATCTCTCTTCGCGTCTCGCTCTTTCCGCCAGGCTCATTAAATGTGATTGCTTTGATTTCAGGCAAGCATCTCAAGCACGAAAAAACATATTACGTACAGAATTTGTTTTGGAGGGTGCATTTTTCAACGTACACATAATAAAAAAGTTCAACTTCCAATTTTAATTTTCAAATCCGCGATTTCAGCACACAAAAATGACTCGATTTAAAAAAGGCTCGGAGCGATCGTCGAAAATCGGTCAGCAATAAATTATTTCCATCTGGGAAAATCGAAGTTTACGACACTTTTACTGATAAACCCAAATCCTATACAGTAAAGCCGAAAAGCAAGTTTGGTATTGTCCACAATACTTTTACGCGTTTTCTAGCGCAGGTGCCTTTCTTGCATCCGGACGCTCAATATATGAGAAAAAGTTGATCGTCGTAAAAGCGAGGCCGTAAAAAACTGCGATAGAAGCGTTCTTTTAATTCAAGTATATAATTCATGTTTCGTCCACTGTTTTTCCAGACATTTTCTACAAATATGCGCGTATAAAAAGCCAAGTTTCCCATCCCTAAACTTGGTAAAGTTAAAATTTTGAAATTCAGCAAACATCAAAGTTTCCAAAATTCCAGCTTTTTCAAACGAACTTAATTTAATTATCGTTACAAGTGAAAAAAACGTGCGACGCTAAATCAGTCAACTTAAGTATCGTGCCGAAGAAATGGTTCGGCGCATATTTGAATAAATACATTGCAATGTTCTATACATGTACACTTCATTTGATTACATTATCATAAATATTTCTGTAATTCGATCTTTGGCTTACAATTACGAATACGCTTGATAAATCTTACCTCGGGAGCATCGTTGGAGCGGGTTGTTGAGTCGTCGCCAAAGAGCCGCTGAGCAAACAGAAAAATTAAGTTTTATTAACAAATAAAAAAATTCGCAGAAAAAGAGCCCGAATTTATTCGAAATTCCCAGTTATCAATTTTAAAATCATTAAATTAATACTTCAAAGTGGCTAAAAACGCATGCATTCCCCTCGCAAATCCCAGCAAGTTCTGCAAGTTTCGTCGAATCCGAAAGCCGGAGAACTTCGTTAACTCGAAGTATTGATAACATGACTTTTCAAAGTTGATTAATTTCAAGCCCCAGAAATGCCTTCAATTTCCAATCAAGATAATTTACGCCTGCTCCTAATATCAAAGTTACGCTCTTTTTCGTCAATTTTAATTTCGCAATTTCATTAGCGACGAGATGACGTGACTTTTCTATCGGAACAATTAAATACAATCAGTTTTTTTCCGAAGCTTATTACTACGCCAAGCACGTACCACGGGCAAGCGTAATACTTGGCGTATTGTGGGCGATACGAGAATTCCCCGTGCAATCAGAAATTGGCACGAGCATCATTTTTCGATAAAACACGATAAAAATGTACGATCCAATTAAACGAGCAACGCGTAGAAGTCGAATACAGTCGATTTATAATGACAAGCGAACGCCAAAATTTCGTCTCATTGAAATCGATTCCCCAAACAATCATTGCTACTAACATTTTCAAATCAACTATAAAAAAAGGTAAAATATCCGTGAACATAAACCCGAAACAGGCTCCATAACAATCGAGAGTAAACGGAGCGTGAGAGACAAATTTTTTCATTTGAATATGTCGCTGCTCGAGGGGTCAAAGGCGACACGTACCGAGACGTTTCGCGTTGCCAAGTTCACCGCCGCAATTCTCCTCCGACGCTTGAATAGAGTCATTATTATTTCCCCCGGGTCCCGGCGAGAATGTGGGAATATACGTCGATTCATGTGCGACGCCGTTAACTCGGTCTCCGGTCCGGTACATTCGACTGCTCGCACCTTTCTTGCTCCGCGAGAGCAATAAACGATAAGCATGTTTGTGGTAGCGACAGATTAAATTTCAATCGAAAATCCCTCGCCGGAACGGTCGTTACGAACTTTACAAGGAAAGCAAAAAACACGGTACGCAGGAATTCTACAGATTTGGCAGACGTTGAAATTTACAAAGGAAAATTGTCCAGATGGAACATCGCCTCGATTAAAGCATTCATTCTTCCGTACCCACGGTCGAGATAATTGAAACTCGAGTTATTTTACCTCCACGCCATGAGCGGAGTCAATCTCTCGGTCAATCTTTGATAATTCCTTTCGAGTTCTCGCTGATAATCCCGTTGATCCGGTCCGATGAGGTTCTTGTTCTTTCGCAAGGCATCCAAGCATTTTTTCGAAAAGTCTTTGAAACAAAGACGCAACTTGTGCTGTAATCGCGAAGGCTGCACGTTTTGTTCGCGGAGCCCGGATAAAAATACCACCGCCACTTCAGCCGGGCCTTGATTAACCGTCGTTCCGATACACCCTTGAAGTACCATCTGCAGCATTTTCGCGTCCGATGGTTCCTGGATCGTCGCTGCTGCAAGCTAAAGTTTTCCAATTAATAAATACATATCGCAAAGTTTCGGGCGGCTCGATGAATTCGTTAAAAGTACCTCCGCTGTTTTCTTTTGTATATCTTCGATGGCTACTTCGATGGGGCTCAGGACGATTTGTTTCCGAGCCACGACCCTGATTCGCGTCTTCAAATATGGAAAATGAGTGGCCACGTTGAGGATCGTTTTCCTCTTGCACTGTTCCCGGAGTTCGCCGTGAGCTTTTCCACCAGGAGTAAAAGGCGTAGCATACACGAAACGTTCTGAAAAAGAAACATGTAAAGAACGGAAAGAAAAACGTGAGATATTCGTCGAACAGGAAAATCAGCTCACTGATATTGAAATTCCTGTGGAAGATAGTGGGGCGATGTCGAAGTTCGTGAGGTTCGAAGTACGGCTCGACGTACGTAATCTGAACGTAAGCTTTGTCAGCTTCCAGCTTGCTCGGGTCCACGGGATTGGAATCTTTGATAATCACTACGTTATCAGCGCCGAATCTCTCGGCGTAAAAGTTTTCCAATCGGGAAAAAATTTCCGGAAGTTTCGTTAAAGTGGGTTCCTTGTAAACGAACTCCTCGCCGTTCAGATCGCCGAACCTCGAACCATAAAATCCGACTCTGAAGTAAGTGCCGAAGACTCGTTTTCCCGCGAGTTGTTCGACCCGAGTATACGCCTCGTGGAGCTTCCTAAAACAACGTATAAAAATGCATTAAATCGCACGAAAAAATTAACAATCAACCCTCAAAAAAATTCGCTCTACCCGTGAATATTGGCGAGTTTTTTGAAATCGTGAGCTGCTTCCGCGATGGGTAAAAGAACTCGGTAGACGTCGGGAATGGCTTCGTACATTCCAGCGGCGTGGAAAGAGCTCGCCGCGTGTTCCAGTAAACCGGCCAGGCCACTTTCCGAAAAATCAGGTCCAAGGCAAAGGCCCTCTTCGCGCCTGGCGAGAACGTCATCTCCGACCGCACTTTCCTCGAGGGCGTTGGGAGACACGGTGTTCAAAGCAACGGCTCCCACCGGTCGACCACCACCTCCAGGCTCCAATAAATACAAGTACTCGGCGACCAACGCGGCGCTGTGGACCAAACACATCGCTGCCTCCGTATGGTTTTTCCTCTCCATGTGTTGCTGCGCCATATTCGCCAGCCACGTCAACCGCAAATCCGGAGAGCCTTGATACCCTTTCGCGATTCTACAAAAGTTGGAACATAAAATTAGAAAGCTTCATTCACAAATACAAAAACAAACATATCCCACCTATACATCAAATCCAGAAGCATTTCAGGATCCTCTTGAAACTCTTTCATCTTCACGGTATCGGAAAGAATCATATGAAGATTGAACAACAAATCCTTGACCTGTTCCGGAAAACTCGTGTCCGCGAGTTCCGCGTCGCGTTCGGCGTAAACCAAAACGGTCTTCAATGCTCTGCGTAAAGCTCCTTCGCTGGGTGCTCTACCTCGACCCACGAGAGACGAAAGGGACGTGGTAACCTGCATTTTGACCCTCGCAAAGTTCTACAAAAAAAGAACGAATTTCTGTACTCTTGCAAGCGCGAAGCTTCGACTCGACTCACGTTTCCAATCTCGAAATTTTGCCTCATCAAGAGGTACAAGCTTGCCGCGGCGTGACTCCGTATCGCGCTCAGCGGCGAGCTGCATCTCGTGAGCAGAGTCAGACAAAGATCGCCGCACCTCTCGCTTTCTTCGTCGAACAGCGCGCTGTGGTACTTGAAAACCAGGGCTCGTTGAGTGTTGAACATGTGCTGCAAGACAGAGGTGCTTTGGTTCCTTGCCAGGGCTCTCAAAAGCACTTTCAATACACCGCTGACGACCGCTCCTAAAGAAAACGAATAATCCATCAATTTCCGTGTAAAATTAACCCGACACGCGAGGTCAACGTACCACCTCCGCCGTCGGCTTGAACCACGGATTCCAGAGTGTCAAGAACTACCAGAGAAGCCTCAGCGGCTAAAGCGCCTTCGATATGAGCATCCTGTTCAACGGCTCGTCCCTCCGGAAGTTCACTAGCTCTGTAAAAAAAGCATTCAATTACTACTCAATCCAAAAGCAAACTGCAACATTCTCTTCATTAACCTGTAAGACATTTGGTCCTTGCGCCATCTGAGTTTATCCCCGGTGACTCTTTCCTTCCTGCGCATCATCATCTCGCTCCTCGCGCTTCCTTGCCCCAAAATAACATCTTCCAATCGAGAACGAATGTCGCTAGTTGTGGAAGCCTGCGGTGGTAATCTCTTGATGGCTTTTTTCCCTTTGTACTCGAAAGCAGCTGTTGCGATATTGAGCACCTGAAGAAGACCAAGGACTCGTCTCGCGTTGAGTTCCGAGCACCATTGAGCCAACGCCGATTTCTCAAGCCCTTTCAAGAGCCAGAGAGCACACATGAGAAGGTGTCGCGTGGCATCCGAGCTCAGAGAAACTCGACATTGTTGAGGTCGCTCGGCAGAAGTCTCGAGGGAGGTTCCTCCGGAAATCGCGAGTGCCACCGATTGCGTGATCGAGACTGACTCGTCGGGGTAGACGCTCTTGTCCTTGGAATCCCAGTGGTAGAGTTGAGACAAGGCGTCCATCAGGATGTTCAAGAGCGGCAAATACAAAGCGACGACCCTTGCCTTCGCCGCGGGGTCCGCGTACCTAGGGTCAATGTCATGCGAGCCCATAAGGTAACGAATCGTATTGATCGCTTTGTTCTGCAGCACCGTGCTCGGAATTTCCAAGGTGCTCGCGAGATCCGATAACACCAGCCCCACGAGAAAATGCTGCTGCCTGAATTCCTGACTCAGCTCGGCGAATCGGGCTCGTTCTCCGGGTACCAAAGTCGAGATTAAACTCCCGGAGCTTCCGGTCGAAGGACTCGGCGAAGCGGGCGCTGACCCAGAAGTGTACCCTGTTCCAAAAGGCAGATTCAACGCCACGTAATGCTCATGAGAACAAACGGTGCGCACCAGGTCCAGTTTCAAAGCGAAAATGCCGACGGCGTCCGGAGCGTGCATCGACGCGTCCCATAAAGAGCAGCAGCTCGCGCGGAGCAGGGATAAAACGAAGCCGCGATCCATGACGGATAATAAATCCGAGAGAAAGTTCCCGAGGCTGGATATGAGGTTCGAAGAAACTCGAGATTCTTTCCCGCATCGCGATATCGCTTCGGAAGTCAACGCCGCGACAAGAGTCGCTACGTCGTCGCAAAACTGGGGCGAGAAACGCGTTTTTCGGGGCGATTCCAGGGCCTTCATTTCCGACAGCGTCATGGCCATTGAGCGGACGATTAATTCCAAGAAGAACCTGTTTTGCAGAATGACGAATTAAGTTTGGGGTTGATTAGAGAAAACAACGGAGAATACCTACCACGAATAAGTCATGGCCAGTTCCCGAGCCTGACTCGTCGAGACGACCCAGTGAAGGGCCAGTTCTTCGTGCAAAAGTCTTCTACTCGGGTGACTGTTAACCAGTGGTGGCTCTTGCCGCATCGAAGCCGTTCTGTCCAAGCCACGCGAATGAATTTCCATTTCCATGTCCTCAATTGGCAAATCGGGATTGCTTTGAGCTCTCGTGACACCGCCGGCAGAGGTCACGTTGAACGAGGGTATTCTGCATTGGTACGCGGTGTAAGTAGCCAGTAAAGGGTGTCTTCCATGAGCATCCGCTTGGCCGTCCGGTAAATTCGTTATATTTCGTACTAAAAGACCTATCGCTTCGAAAACCGTAGCGGCGATGTTGATTGGCTGCGTTGGTAAAGTCGGCGGTCGAACCAATAAGGAAATTAGTAGATCGAACAACTGGGGCATGGACCGAATCAACGCCGAGGGAGAAGCTCTGGCGAGGTCCAGCAGCGCTGATTTCAGCTCCGATTCCATTCCAGCTTCGCCTATTCGCGGCGGGACTTGACCGAGTTCCAGGGAGCCGCACAGCGATAAAAACCTGGGGAGAATAATTCAGATGCGTTTAATTTTGTATTCCTTTCCTTGCAGTTTGCGGGAAGTACCGGTCGATGTATTTGTCCTGGGGATGCACGCTGGAAACGGGGTCCAGGATGACCGTGAACACGCCTTTGTGAGCATCGACCCATCTGGTTCCGGGTAGCATTACGTCGGGCGCTATGTATGAATAATTTGCCGGAGGAGGGTCCAGCATGGCCGGTAAATTGAACTCGCCAGATTGTAAGTGACCGTCTCGTAGCAACGGCAACCACTAGAACAATTTTTCAATCAGTGAGAGAGTGCTACAAATCATGAATTGAAAATTCCGTTGAGTATTTACAGTGTACGCTACAGGAGTTTCTACATTCGGCTGCTCAGCTTTCTTTTGACAACTTATGTGGTAAAACGTGAAGAGCAAGTGATGCTTGTCGTTTAAATCGGCGGGAAGCCGAATCTTCACCTCGTCGTAAAAGTTCGGGCTTTTATTGTGGTACAAGACGGTTGTGAAATATTCGTGGGTCATCTCGGGACACGAAGATCGGCCGAAAATAGCTGTGAGCGCTTCCGATTCTTGCTCTCCGCCCATCAGTTGAATCCGCACCGCGATATTACGAGCGGAGCCCGCCCTTGAACTGAAATTTACTTCCTGAAAAAGCAAGCCAATTAATAAATAAAACAATGCATTTTCGTAATGTCTTGATTAAGATGAAACGATCGGACTAACTTTTGGATAGACGTACAAAAGATTCCGGTACGTCAAGTCCGGCAAGACGACTTCTGTGGGGAACTCGAAAATTTCTTTCACGGGTCGACTTTTCTCGTCCGGGTATGGCATCAACCTTCGTAAATCCGGATCCAAGCATCTCGGCAATTCCTCGGGTTTCGGGCTTAAATCTAATTTCAAAATGCCCGGTAAACATTTAAGTCTCTTCAAGTTCGAGCCGGGTCGTCTCAGCTCGATCAGCAGTTTGTACAAATCTTCGTCTCGGAGTCTCTCGCTTTCTTGCTTGAAGAAACTGGACACGGTTAAAGTGACGGGTCTGAAAGTTTCGAGGCAATTAGCGAAGTCGTCGGGCGACCAACTCCTTCGCTTATCCGAGCTGCGACGTTCCAGGGAACCTCGCCGAGTCGGCGTTTCCACTTTTTTCCGCCACTGTTCTAAACCCCCGGATTTTCTGTCCAAGGACCCCGCGCTTCCTCCGGCGCTGTCCGCGTCACCGCCGCCTCCTCCGATTACCCCGGAAAGATAAATCGCTGTCCAGCCTAACGGCATTCGGTACTGGCCGAGACGATCGCACGCGGCTGCAGCTGCCGCTCTCACCTAAAAACAAAACGTCCGTTTTATACCAAGTCAAGATTTGGTTTACAAAAGAAAACGTCGATTTCGCCCGTGTAACCTTTTCCTTGTTTTTATCGTCACGAACGTAAGGCTCGGCGCATTCCGAGATGTCCCCTTGCAAAACTTTTTCCAGCCGAACGACGAGGAACAAATCCGGGCTTGGCTTACTGATGCTCATGACGCAGCTTCGAGCTAAAGTGCTACCATCGCTATAAGCCACGTGACTCCCGAGCATCCTCTTGAGACCCTCCGAGTTCATGTCCATGTAAAAGTTTTCCGATACTTTCTTCTTTTCCTTCGCGTCGTACAAAGCCATGATGGCAAATATCGGCTCAACTTCCAATTCGAGCTTTAGCTGAAGGCACTTTATGAATATTTTGTGGGAAAATAGCTCGGTCGGTTCGAGAGCTGGGCTCGTTTCTTGCCATTCGTCGTCCGGGGATGTCGGCGGTGCGTACAGCGGGAACAAAGCTTCCTGAATGTGGGAAATTTAGATTACAGTTATTTGTTTTTCAACTGTTTATGCCATGATTGCCAACCTGGCGGTCTTCCAAACGTTTTTGTTCATTCATCTGATCTATTGTTTCAGGACTAACACGTTCCAGCAAGTTCGGGAGTAAAGGGTCGTGCTGGGAATGACGAAGATCCAGGCTAGCCCACGAACCTCGAGGAGTATCGCCGCAATTCATCGCGTAGTCTTCTTCGTTCGGAGACCCGGAACCGTTGGCTCCGTCCTGGTCGACCTGTAAAGTTTCAAATTTATTCTTTGTTCGTGTACGAAAGACGGGGCAGAAATCGGCACCTCGAAATCTTGCCGAGGCGTATCCTGGAGCAATCTGTCTCTGGCAACGGGCGACGCTTTTCCTTTGAATTTCCGGTAGACGACCTGCCAATCCGACGTGAAATTTTCTATGCATCTTTTGACGTACGGCGATACGCTGTCGCTGTTGAAAATAAAGTTTCGTTTGTTAGAATTTATAAGATTTGCGGTGATTCCTGATTTCTTACACTGGTTCAATGGGCACTATGGGATCTTCGGTCTTGACTTTTCTCTTGACGACTTTTAGTTCGACGTCTCCGGGTGGGAAATCTAAAATTGGTTTCAACGGATCTCGGTCCAGGACGGTTTGATGCTGGCTCAAAAAATCCTCGTAATCCAGCGGTTCGAGGACTTCGCACAAAGACATCTAAAAGTAAATTTGGTATAAATGAAAATGAAATTCGGTAAAACGCACTCGTGAATGTAATTTCCGGGGTACGAGTATCATAAATAGATCGAACTTTCGACTTGAAATAAACGAGAGAAATAGTTTGTTTTCGCGAACGCGAGTTTTCGAGTTCGGCGATATCAAAGGTGAAGAAACAAAAGGGGTATACCGTTGATGAGAATCCGGAAATGTTACTACCACTTTTTGACAATCCTCGGGAGTACGATGTGGAATTTGCAATTTGTCGGCGAACGTCAGCAGCGTGTTGTTTGCTCAATTTGTGAGCGAAAGCTCGTTGCATCGACGACATTTTCCGCACTCTGACTTTACTTTTTATTCAACTGCCGTGAATGTTCATCTTTTATTATTTGTGAACAATGCGGGAAAATTTTGATATATCGCTAATTGCGGGTGGATGACAACAAGCGAAGTTACGAGTGGTTACGAGCGCCGCCTGGCGGCGGGTAACGAGGGAACTATCACAGCAGTTAATCACCACCACGTGCGCGGTTTCTTTGCGATATTTTGACGCTGTTAAAAGTATAAAAATGATCGACGAAAAGACAATCAAAAAAGAAACCGATCTGAACGAGTCAGTTTTGGAAAGCACGGAATTGAGTTATGAAGAAAAGTTAAAGTACGTCAATGCCATTGCAAGTCCCATGGCGCCGAAAAAACTAACCAAAAAAATTTATAAACTCATCAAAAAAGGTGAGAATTTATCGAATAATACGGTTTTTACTTACACAACAATCGAGTGATCGATCAGCAATAAATTTCAGTAATATTTCAAGTCATAAGTAGCGACAATAACTTATTATTTACAATAAAAAATTAATTTTCGATTAAACACTTCGTAATTGTTTTTCACGGTTTACAGCGTCAAAGCAGAAAACTTACATGCGAAATGGCCTGAAGGATGTTCAAAAACATCTAAGAAAAGGCGAAACAGGGTAAAAATGCTAAAAAATGCATGTAAACAACTCATTTATTTTGAGTTGAAAAACCCTCGATCTATTTGAAATAAATGAGAGTTCACTGCACCTTCAAGCTACCGAAATGTTACTGAAATCAAAATTTTCTACTTCCAGGGTGGTAATTTTTGCAGGCGATGTTCTGCCGATAGACATAATGTGTCATCTACCTATTGTGTGCGAGGACAAAAACATCCCTTATTGCTACATTCCATCGAGGCAAGATATCGGCACCGCAATGGGAGTGAAACGCGCTTGTCTCATGGTTCTCATAAAAGAGCATGCCGAGTACAAAGATCTCTATGATGAAGTAAAAGAAGCCATGAAATGCTTAGCGAGCCCGTTGTAACAAAAATTATATATCCATATATATTTTATAAGCATATAAAAAAATTGAAACAAAAACTGTTTAAACACCATACGTCTTTGTAAACGCAAGAAATTACAAAAACCATTTAAACTGTCGCTACGTCACTCGTTTCATGACATCGCAATGTATAAAAGTTTCACTTTATTCAACTCGACATTACAATCAACGCAAATGTATCACAATAATCACGTTGTAAGTATAAAAACAGCTACGCAAAAATTATTTACATCAACGGCGCTTACATTTGCATCGATCGAAATAAGAAAATCACATTCTCCAATTTCTTCAAACCCTTTATAAAATCTTTGTGTATATAAATAATTTACAATTTCGCATAAATTATCCACGAATTAAATGCTCTCTTTACAAAACCGTAAAACCGTTTCCCTGGCATTGCTTTTTCGCGACATTGAATACTGACAATAAATAATTGCGCAAATCCGGACTAACGTAGAACAACAAAGTGCTATCGTGAGGCGGAACGGATTCTTGAGTGTCGGACTTTGCATCGCTGTTCGTCGAAATGCTCGTCAGCCCAGTGCTGCTCGTTCGTAAAAATTCCGCGACCCTTGCTCTCATTTCCTGGTCCATCTACAAAAAAAAAATCAGTCATTAAACTGGAATTATCGCCCTTCAATTCAAATTACTTCATTTTGTTGCGTCGGTGATATGCTTCGAGCTGGTTGAGTTTCATTCGACGGACAATAAAGACGCAGCAACGTAGATTCCGACGGATGGCCAACTCCGGTGAGATCCTTAAGAGGAAAAATTTTCTCGACGCTGTCCTCGGCCACGTTCACCATTAACAAAGCCTGTCTCGTGAGAACCAAAGTGACCGCGCGATTACTGCCCTCGTGAACAACGTGATCCGCATTGGCCACGTGCAAAATGCTGTCGCGACTGTTTACGAGCATGGGCATTAATCGCCACGCGTATCTCAGCGACACGGTGTTACAACCCACGGAATACTGCATCACCGGCCTTTGACGAGGCTGCAAAAATCAGAATTCATGACGTACATGACAAGTGTGTTACAAATGTTTAATTTAATCGTTACAGAAGGTAAAGAATTCCATCCAGCGCCTTGCAAAAGTCCTTGCCCTGTAAGGGCGACGAGTTCAGCGGCGCCACTCAGCGGCTTCGTCACGACTCCGACCAATCCGAGACCGACGCCGGCGACGAGCCCTTTCGTCGTCGATTCTCCCGACCAAACTTGCTGCAGGGGATGATGCGCCAAACCAGCAACGGCCGCTGTTCATTAAAATTAATGATTATCAAAATAATTCTTCAATCATTCGATTTTAAGGCTTTTATTTTGTGTACCCAGAAGATTCATGCCAAGTCCAGTAAGACCCTGGTAAAACCCTTGCGCGACCCCCTGCGGTCTCGTTCTCCGGGACTCTTCTTGCCGCTGAAGATGCTCGTTGTCCAAGGTCAATCTGTCCAAGTTTCGCGCCACGCTCGATGCCAATTTCGTCACGGAATTCACGGTCCCTGCAAAGACGACGTTTTGATTATTGAGTTGAAAGAATAAACGTGGGGGGTTTAATGACCTGCGGTGACGTGTTTCATGAGACTCGCTGATCCGTGAGTTATTCCGCAGATGAAACCCCAGGGACCTTGCAATAAACCTTGGAACGGCATCGACACGAAATCTTTGAGCCCGGAACCCAGCGCTTGCGCCAAACCACCCGGTGATCCGATAATTTCCAAAGAACCCACGACCCATCCTGCAATTTCAAAGACGAAATTAGCAACCATTTGGGGTCATCATTGACTGGCTTTTCTTTTACCTGCTCCGAATATAGCACCGGACAAATAATGCATGATGACAGCATTTCCGAATCTGTAAGGCGTCGTGAGGAGATTTTTCTTTTCAAAAGTTCCAAAGTAAAGGGGAGAATGGTCAAGAGCCAGGTACAAATGCACGGAAGTATGGACGCTCAGTAAAATGGATATAGGCTCGACGCAAAAGTTTTGCAGCCTCCAAGGCCGCCCGAGAATCACGGCGTCGATCATCACGGAATCCGGAATGTGTACGTTCGATGATTGAAGTACCGACGGCGTTCTTTTTCCAGGGGTGGACAACGCGAAACAAGGAGGCGTCATCGACGTCGCGTATTCCAGCAATTGCGTTATGTACGTGTCCTCGATGTACGCGCTTATCGGGGCGATTTTCAAACGCATTTCCTGCCATGCTGAAAACAAAAGTGACGTTTAAGAAACCGCAATCTCGAGTTTCTTGAAGTACCTTTTTTTATAGCGTCCACCTCCCAGATAATCTCCGTAGAAATTAAAGAATTTTCGATGATCTTGGAAACGTTGGCCTTGAGGGCTCCGTTCACGTACGACACCAAGTTTTTCGGCTCGATCGGACTCTGGCTTATAAATACAACGGGAAAATCGAATCCGCCCTGGTCGAACATTTGATTGTCGAGCTGCAAATCGCCGACGCAGACGCAGATGTTGAGGTGGTTGTTCCCGGAGTCGATGTTGACGATCGCGTCTGTCAACGAGAGACTCGCGACCTCGATCCTTTGCCCGTTCTCGTTCACGTCTTGCATTATTATGAGGTTTATCCCGTGGAGATAAATCATCGCGCATTTGTCCTGCGTCGCGTTCGAATCTTTCGACTCCTCTGCGATTCTCAATCGATCATTTGCCGGAACAACCCTGCCGTTGGTTTTCCACCGGGGGGTAGAAACGAGCGAAGAAGTAACTTCCGATGTTTCATCTTGCGCCGAGAAAAATGTTCCCAGAGAAGTTGAACTTCCGGAGCTCTAAATCAAATTCAATCGTTAAAATCATTGCCATTTTTAATGGAAGGAAATCATCGCTTTACATGAACGTTGAAGGTTCTTTCGTCGTCGCTATTTTTCGGGAAACGATCGTCGTCGTCGTACTCGTCTTCCTCCTCGTCCAACGCTCCTATGGTTTTTCTTATCAGTTTACTTCTGATATCACGCGCGGAAACTTCAGCCTGCGCAATTGAAAAAATACATTAATTCAATGGACAAAATGTTCCGGTGAAAGAAATTACCTGGGATATAGGACTTATATTAATATTCGTCGTGTAACATCGCGTTTGCATTGTTAATTTGACATCCCCATAATACGGCAGTCGCACGAATTGGTCGGACAATTCGCTCAACGAGGAAGACAAACTTATCGCTCGTGACCAGCACAATTGTTTTTTATCTGAAAGCAATGCAATCGATGGTAAAACATTGTTCTGAGAACCCGAGAAAGTGGTTTTTTGTACCTATGGATCTTGAGTTTTCGCTGTCGTCGATGGAAATAGCGGAAAGTAACAAAAACGTCGATGCCTGAGGAAAAGGAGCATCGGGTAATCTGTTGGAAACAGTCGGTACCGAATAATGAGACGTCCCGCCGCTTTCTACCTCGCAGATCCAAGAAAAGTGGGACGAATCGTCGATCACGCTCTCTGGAATTTCGAAAATTACAATTTTGACGTACAATTCTTTCGGGGTTTAATATCGGACATGACGAAATTTACGGAGCAGTACGGTACCTCCATTTTCGTTTGTTTGGCCGATCAGTATTTTAAAGGAACACGTATTTTCGATGAACAATTGAGGGTGCGGATCCGAATGAACCATGATGTAAGTCGTGTTTTTATCTTCTTGCGTGGTCACTACGACTGGTAACGTGCTGTATCCGTTCTGAAAAACCAGTCCAATTCCCATAAAAATCATACAAGTTGATTTATTCGAAGGTGAATTAAGGAATCTTACGGGAACGGAAACGCATCTTCGAGTTATAGTTTGATCCACTTTGACGGGACAAGACCAACGGCGATTACCCAAGCTCAGAGAAATGTATAAAGCAGCGGTGTCCAAAACCGGTCCATACATCATGTGCCACTGTACAATCGGCGTGCCCAATCTACATCAAAACATACATTTTCGAAAATTGTCTTTCCAAAATCGTCGACGCGAAAGAAACGCACTTTGGATTTTCGTTCGGTAAAACATGTATACTCTGAAAGACGTAATCGCTGGGGAAGTGGAGATTCGTCGAAGTTTCCGGCACGGCTAAAGTAGCGACGTACAATTCCTGGTTCGTCGTGTTTCCGATGACGAAGTTACTGCTGATTCGAATCATCCGCATGTCCTGTTGCATACTCGAGCCGATGTTCAGCAAACACACCTATATTTTGAAAAAAAACACTCATTATTAAGTCTTTAAACAGATGGCGCAGTGAAGAAATCCTGCTTACACTCGCTCCGCAGTCAACCGAGATTTTCGTGTTTCCCGTAACCGGAATGAGTCCTTTTATTCGTGGCATATAGAAACTCTGGCCCCAGTCAGGTTTTGCCAGCTGAAGAGCGCACGAGGTGTAATACGTGCTCCCGATTCCTATCCCCAGATGAAAAGTCGTCTAGAAATAACGAAAAATGAAACCTTCAGAAAACGAAATCGAGTCTCTGACTCACGTCCAATTTCGGAGGCGTCACGATTCCGTAATGTGGAATCTGACAAAGCTCCACGTCTTCCGCGACGATGGAAACGTGGCAGCCGAGAGAATTCAGTATAAAGCACCACGGCTGAAGTTCCAACAGCAACGTGCTCGATGCTAATCCCGCGTCGCGGTACTGCACCTAAAATCAACATTTTCGTGATTCCCAACTTCTGCCAGTTCCCACGACACGAATCAGTAGCAAGTGTTTACTCGAACGTGCGTTTGCGGCTGTTCCGCGGCGACCCAAGTGCAATCTTCGTCGGTTTGAAAAGGCCACTTGACGTTGTCCTTTTTAACCGTGTCCATTTCTTCCAAAATGCTTTGAATGCTCTCTTTTTCCGGCCTCTTAAAAAACTTGCGCTGGTCGACGGAACTGTACGACAAAGGCACGTATGGGTTCGATGCAGAGATTCCGGTCCTGGAAGAAAAAAAAAACGTTACGTCAAAGCTTAAAGAGAATTTTACAAGCATTTTTACTCGAGCTGGAAAGTGAGTTGATGAAAATGCTCGAAAGTTCCGGGACAGTACAGCTGCTGTCGTTCCCCGCGTCCATTCACCGTTCTGCTCAGCGACGTTTTCAGCGACGTCGTGTCGATCTGAACTTTCGCCGAAACCGGCAAATGGGACTGGATCATGTAGAGCGGACTCAGAACCGTCTGGAAAAATGGAAAAAGTAAGTCCCAGGAATCCGAGCATTTCGTTTCTCACTCACAAGAATTTTCGTTCTCCCGTCGACCACTTCGGTGATCATCCGTACCCAAATACTGATGAATTGTCCTCTCTCTTGCAAAGGCACTAAAAAAGAGAAACCGCCAATTTAGAAACTCGCTCTTGATTTAAAAAACTCCAAAGCCTCACCTTTGACCAGCCACGGTTGACTGGACTTGGAGTTCGGCTGTAAAGGAATGTCCCCTGTCCAAGAAACATTCGTGGCCGCTAAAAACCGCAACCTCATCGCCATGCTCGTGTGGTCATCGAGGACAATCGAGGACGGTTTGCTCTCCCCGAGAATCGCGTAAACGTCTTTCAGTACCGTGGACTTGCTCTTGTTTTCCTCTTCGTACCTCACGAGTTTCATTTCGAAACTTTCCACGAGGATATTGGCGATGAGCAACTGTCCAGAAAACTTGATAAGCTTTTGTGTAGCGGACAAAGAAGAAACCTCGACGCAAATCGCGGCGTTCCCGAAGTCGACATTCTGCGAGCCGTCTCTACCAACGGAAAAAGGTCTGCTCCAAACCCAAGCATTTTCTTCGATCGATATGCGAAGGGTCTTATTGTTCATGTGACGCCAGGAGTAAAAATGACACTGCCTGCTCCGCAGTAAAATGTTATCGTCCGTGCCGCTTTGGCCGAAACGAATCGGCACGTTGCTATCATTAGCAATAACGTAGCGCGTTAAAATAACGCCCTTCCTGGAAGACTCATCGAAAGAATTGGCCCAGAGGCGAGCCGAGATCGCCAACGTGTGACTGATGGCCGGGCTAAACTTCAAGGAAAACGGCTTCGACGTCATCGAGAAGTCAAGCTTGTCCGAGATCGACAACTGTATTTTTTCTTCCAGATTATCCAGTATCTAAAACCAAAAAAATGTATGAATTCATTGAAGAATCGTAAACCCCGAAACTCGTCGCGCTCGTACTTCCTGGAGAATTAAAAGCCCGTAGTCCAGAACGTGGATGCTCAAGGTTCCGCTGAGGATGAAAAGTGCGGAGCCGTCGGACCATTTGTTGAAAACGAAGGAAGCGGCTTTGTGCTGCAGGCACAGGAAACATTGGACTTCCGGTATCATGCCGTTCAGCGTGTACTCGTCGAGCGGTGCCGGCAATTTGTCGTAAGCGTTGGGGTCGATGTGATTGTACAAAGAAACGTGAATGTTGCCGATGCTGAACGACGCTTGGATACTGGGAATGATGGCGGGATTGAAATAAGAGTCGATCTGGAGGCAAGCAACCAGCGCTCGCGTCGCGACGAGAGTTTTCGCGGTCGAAGGTCCGGACGGCGCTAGGACGATTCGCCAAACGCAGGCCGCCGCTTGCGCGGGCGTTTTGTCCGGTAAATCCAAGCGGTAGCTGTCCGTTTCCGAAAGGTAAAAGTCGATGTAACGCTGATACGCCATTTGGTTCTCGCTCCAGTACTCGATGACGCAAGGTATTTTGCTGTCGTAAATGCCGTCGACGTTCCACGCCTGAAACGAATAAAATCGGACGTTTTAGTCATCGAATTTGACGGAACAAGTGGACATGAACCGACCTCGAAAGGAACCGGAGAAACCTGGATTCTCGTGAGTGTCCGAGGTTGAGGATAACGCCATGCCATCGCTTGTTGAGGATACGAAAGGAAAATTACCTACGACAAAAATTTCAGGTCAATCACGTTTCTTGGAAAAAGTGCAAGAAAAAGTAATGAAATGTGTCCAACTTGATATGGATACGGCAGATCATCGGTCGAGCCGTCGACGAACTGGAAAACCCCGGATTTGAGATCGTCTTTATAATGCTGATCCGCTATTGGCGCGCTGGGATTCGCGTTACATTTATTGTCTTGTTTCGGAGCAGTCGCGTCGGTGAAAAATTCTCGATACTCTGATACGAGCGTTTTGATGGCCCGGATGTGCTTGGGTCCTAAATCCAGGTAAATGCTGTCGCTGTCGGCCTGAATTTGGATTTGGGGATGACTGTTTTTGTCTTTCCAGGACTCCCAGAGCAAGCAAACTGTGACGTTGCAGCACCAGGGATTCAGGAGAACCTTGACGTTCTCATCTTCCACGACTGAGACTACGACGGAATCCACTGACACGTTTTTGTAGATTCTCTCGGGTTTCGAAAGCCGGAGAATGTTCCCCGTGAGCGAGGCTAAACTGAGCAAAACTTCGAGGCCGGAATCGGACTTGAATGACAGGACAATTTGACTCGTTGTCAGGTGTAAATCAGGAGTGTTGAAGTTTTCCTTTTTGGTGGATTCTGCTGCTGGAATGTTCATTTCGCTCGGACTCTTCGACGTTTCTACGAGTGATTTGTCGTAGAAACTAGAAATCACCTGTAACAAATGCAGGAATTAGTAGTGACTAGAAAAGATTCATGAAGGTTTTTAACCTTTTGTTTTATGGTTTCGAGCTCATTCAAGCGCGTCAATGAAAAGTGGATCTTCATTGGCCGACCCAAGTTGACGACGAACTGCGGAGTTTTTCCAAGAGTCGTTTCACATTTGGTCGTGATGAACGAAGGAGGAATTCCTGTGTCCGGGTGAAGTTCCCCGTTTTTCGTCTCGATCAAGAGGACTTTGAAATCGGTCTTGCTCGGAATCGACGTCAAAGTTTGCTGCTCTTCATTCGCTACAGATAAAGCCACATCAAAGCACGAAATCTGCAAATCAGGAAAAGAAATGTAACAAATGGATTGCAAATTTGCACTAAAAACAAGATAAATGTTACCTGCACTTTCTGCAACGACTGTTGCTGAGAAATGTACAGATTTGCCTGATTAATCATCGCGTAAAGCAAGGGTTGTTTGAGGTTGCTGTTATCCTCTTCTTCCAGTTCGCTCCCGCTCTGAAAAAAACAATTTTATTCAATTCAAGTACAAAAATTGCAAGAACTTTAATGTCAAACTGAATTACCAATTGCGATTCCACGTCTCCTTGAGACTTTTTTATTTCGTAGAGCACAAACGTGATTTTCCCGCAGTTTATCAAAAATTCGTACGGCGGAAATTCAACGACTCGAGAAATCGGCTTACCCTTTTAAAAAGAAAATTAAAAACATGAAGCTTTCCATCAAAACCTTATAAAACCATAAAAAACGCAACATACAACAGTCGTCGAATTAACACTGGACATTTCAAAATCGACCCCGCTGTCTTTGGCCACGTCAACGTCCAATTCTTCGATTTGCTTGGTCCATAAAATCGGTTTATAATTTGGCAGCGTCGCAGGAGGCGCAGTCAAAGTTACCGCTTCTCCGTCTTCGGTAAACGCGACAAACAAATTCCGCATTTTGGTACAAAGAGTCGATATCAGTCTTATCTGATCCAAATTCACAGCCGTTTCGATGTCGGAAAGACAGTTTATCTCCGCTGCTGCGCTGCAAACTACCGTATCTGGCTTGAAGACGATCGTCGGCGCGATGATGACGCAAAAATCAAACCTGGATTAAACAGAACCACAGAATTAAAAACTGCGAGTATATGCGATCCAGTTACATCGAATCACCTTGAAATGATGGAAAACGTCGAAAAATGAGCTTCCAAAGCGCTCCTGCTTTCCAGTTTGTTCCACTCAACCGCGGGGTTCTCGTTCATCGTGTACAGGTACGACTGAGACATTCTCTAAAAGAAAAACCCCGCAAAATGAGACCCCAAAAATGGCGCTTCGAGATATTCCTCCGAGAAGAATTTTACTTTTCTAATACTGAGCTGATAATTTTTCCAAGTCGTTGTGTACGCGCATACGCCGTTAACGTTGATCTGATACTGCCGATCTTCCACGGCGGAGCCTGGAGTGCCCAAAATATTGGCCTGCGCCGCCAGCTGATAAATATCGCTTCGAAGCGGCGTCCGGCAAATCGGGTTTTCGGCGTGGGGCGAGATGCTGATTCCATCCAGCTAAATAAAAAGAAAGTTAGTACAAAAAGTAGCAAAGAAAGGCGACAAAAATGCACCTGGAGCATCAGCAAATCGTGCTGAAACTCTTGCGACTCCGAGTTCGAAACCGGCAACATAATTCTGAAGCCTTTGAACTCCAAGTAAATCAGCGGCAGAGTGTCGTTCTTCAACTTGGTGATTCCGACCAAAGGCGGCGTGAATGTGTACTCCAAACTGTCCTCGTTGACTTCGCTGACTCCGCTTTTGAAACTCAGGAACGGTTCCATGAACTTGATGTATCTTTCGAAAATGCTCGGCGGCACGATGATGTCCAGCGTTTGCATCTTCATGTCTATTTCCGCGATGTGCTTCTCCGAAGGCGGAATCGCGTCTATTTTGAGGTTCTTCTGAAAAGCCAAAATTGGATCAAACGTTTCTCTTCCGGAAAGGCTTTTGTACCTTCTGGGTTTTATGGGGCTTGTTCGTCGTCCCCCATCGGGTATAAACGTTCCTCGATTTGGCAATTGTCAACATCAGACTAAGAAAACCGGAATCTTCGCCCTTTTCCAAATTGTCCTCTCTTCCACACAGCAACAAACCATCAGGGTATTCACCGAAATCCCATTGCTGCGAGTTCCGTGGTCTGCAATTAAACGTTGCATTAAAATTCTTAAACATTGTTTTTCAGTTTCCGTTTCACCTCGTATAGTGAAAAATCGCAGCCGTTGTTATTTTATGCTTCAATTTCAAATAAACTTGGTGCACGTCAACGGAAGTTATGATATCCTCCAACTCCAGGACTAATTTCGAGCTCTGCTTTCTCTGCTCGTCGTTGACGTACAGCTTAATCGCGATTTTCGTGATGGTCCATTGAACCCAAGCGGTTAAAGACAAATTTTCTTGTTCTGAAAATGAGCGATTTCAAATTAGAAAACGAAGCATTTTGTATTGCAAATCTTGAGACCTTGTCCAAAATTGTCTTTCAAGGTCGACACTGTCGACGTCGTTGTAGTGTCTTCCAAATAAAGTAATTGTGTGTTCGTCGGCGACGCTGGCGGAGCGGATAAAAGAACCTCTTGGGAATCCTGAGCCGCTCGGAAAGCACTCGCGTGCTTTCGTTTCGGCATCGACAATTTGTTGACAGTGCTCATCACGCTCAGAATGATCTTGCTGAGGAATGCAACCTGCGATAAAAATCCAGTTCCAAATTAACGTAAACATAAATGATGTTCAACCGCAACAACAAATCAAACCTGTTCTTCGGAAATCGACACCGAAATCGGCGTGGTGTTTACGTAAACGCACAGATTCATCAAGGACATTTTGTTTTCTTCGGGTTCCGCCAAAGTGACCTTGGTAGAAAAGTCAATCGTGGCGTTGAACGTGACATTTTTCACGAAATTCTGCAGCGTCTTTCCCTTGATCGTATAACACTGGAAATCAGCGACGTTCAAAGTCCACGGAAAACTCTGCATTTCTGAAAAAGCAAACTCGATGATAACACAAATCTCGACGAAGAGATGAAGATCAAAATCCAAATTACGTCGAGTCCACATGGTTCGTGGTAAGACGACGGGCAGTTTCTTCAAGTACGGCATCAAACTGTCCGAGTGAATGTTCGCCGAATGAATGAAAAACGACGGCATCTTAATGACCAAAATATGCAGGTGCTGGTTTTCAACCGACGCTCGATCTTTGGCTTGCTCGATTCCTGAAGTCACAAGAAAGATTCTTGCATTATGCGTCATGGAAATTCGGTAAAAAAAATTCACCGTCAGCTCCGATTCCGCTCATCGTGATGGACGGCGCGTACACTATGATGTGCTCGACGTAACCGTTCAAAATGAGCCCGCTCCACCTCGGATACGACTCCATCAATCTCTCCAAAATGCCTTTACTCTGCTCCTTATTGTCTTCTAAAACCGACGTATTTTTCGCGTCGTCGTCAGACTTCAGATCCATCTTCGACTTGTCAACGGACTCTTCGGCTTTTCTTTTTTCTTTATCCGACGAGCTGTGTACGCTCTCCTGCAAACTCCGAAAAGTCCGTCGTTTGCTGCCAGACTCGGACACGGTTCCTTCGCTGACGTGTCTCTGATTGTCCGCTTTGACCAGCGGCGAATGTCTCGATTTGTAAGTGGCTTGATACTCCAACCACTGCAAAAACAAAGGGTCCATACAACCCGTCATTTGCGCTATGCGAAACGAGAGTAAAGGAGGGTGAATCTGCATGGAACAATCATTCGAATACTGCGCGACGGCGGTCAGCAACACGTTGTTTTTAGCAGTGCTCCTGAAAGAAAAAGAACAAATTAGATTTCTCTTTATTCGGTCGATGAAATCTAATTACCGGTGATCGCCGATTTCCGGACCGGACAGAATAAAAGCCTGCTGATCCGCGTTGTGCACGAAAACTTTGACAGCGCTGACGTCCATCATGTTGGAAACGGTTGCCAAGGAAGTGACGTTCTTGCAGTTGATATTTTCCAAGCACAATTCCAGATATATCGGATCTAAAAAAAAGACATTGTGAGAAATTGGAAAATTTGCCGATGTCAATTCGGACTTACTGATTTCTTCGCAAGCGTCGTTGAAGAGAGAAGAACACAGCAAAAGGTTCGACGCGTCATTGGGGTATTGTATGGATAAAAGAATCGAAGCAGCTACCATAATTTTCGCTTTTGTTCCCGTGATTGTCGCGCTGTCAACGTGCGCGGCGCATGACTTGTGCACCACCTCGAGGCTCTTCCAGTACTGGGGATACAGCAGGTTTTTGTAGCTCGAATTCACCGAGCACGGCATCACTATCGACGTGTGGCAGCTCTTTTTCAAGTGCATTTGACTGTGAAAACCGGTGACCTGTTGTGAACCAATCGCGTCGCGTTAACAAACATGAATTCCTCGTTTTTAACATTTCTTTACTTTTAACTCGTAATTTCTGTAACACCGCTGCAACATTTCAGGCGAAATTTCGGTCTGTTTGGAAGCGCACGCTACTAGTCGGAACGGGTACATCGGCTGGTACGAAGAACCTTTGATTTTCTCCCACTCGATGCTCACGAAAGGGTCGTTGGTTAAGGCAGGAAGCAAAGGCATCGCCTGCAATTAAATTCCCATAAATTTCTTCATTGACTTTGTGGAAACCGAGGCGAAATTGCCGAATTTACCCGATTATCGACGGATTTTCTTTGACGGAGTACAATGCTCGTGTCGCGATGATCGGCCAGTTGCAACTGTAGCGCACCCTTCGTCATAAATAATTCTACTTGCACCATTGGAATATTTTCTCTCAAAGCCTCGTATTCCTCGACAGTTACTGGCGGCAATTCGTCGATTGTTGGATCTGTTAATTAAAAAGTGACATAATTCAATTAATAATTCTCGCACCAAGTCGACATAAATTTTAAATTTACCGGGCTTCGTTACGACGTACGGACTGTAGTTGTAATTCGATGCTGATTGTTTGATCGAGTCGAAACGATGGCAGATTCCCGAACACAATCTGAACGTCAAGTTCCCGAAAATGTACCTCGTCTTTCTTTCTTCTTGCAAGTTGCTGAAAAAGCATTGCTTCGTGAAAAATACAATTTCCATTCGACTAATAATAAGAGTAAAACCTGTATTCCAAAGACGGCCCGAATTCGTAAATTTTCTCCGGATTGATATTCTCCGGCAATTCGACGAAATACACGTAATCCATAACGAAAGCTGGACATCTTTCGAGCAGTTTGCTCACTGGGCAAAGAAAACATTGAATTACGATTCATTCCCAAGCTAAAAATGCGTGAAATGTACCGGTGTGCGTTGCCACGTGATAACTGATGCCTTTTTTGTAGTTCCTTTTCTTCCCCTGATTTTCAACGGCATCGTCATCGAACAAAGTGTCTTTCAAGTGATTAGCAGTCAAATTTCCCGCGGAGAGATACAGCGGAGGCTGCTGAAAAAGCGATTTCCAAAATGTAATTTCTTTCCCGGTAAATGAGGAAATGAAAACGTGGAATTGTTTCCACCTGAACTCCATCGATGACTTCGTGATAACCGCAACTACATGGACCTCTTGGGTAAAGTCTTATACTTCCACAGCCCACTTGAAAGCTGGACATGCAAATTCCTTGGAGTAAAGTGTCCATGACGACCCCGGTGAATCGCAGTGACAGAAAAGACTGGTACGATTGGTATCTGATTTTACGGGACTTGTAAAACATCTGCTCCTTCACGCTTTCCATTGTCTGTTGAAAAGTTAAGATTTTATGTATCTTTTCAATGATTCTTTCACACGTAAAGAAATACTTTGAAAGTCATTGTGGCGTCGTCGACGTAAATTCCGAGGTGCACGGTGTGACCGGAATAAGCGATTTGTTGCTCCGTCGACCAATCATTGTCCCAATCGACTGGTAAAATCGACGATACCGTGTTCCATGCCCAACCGCCCCAGCCAACAGCGTCCGACGGTATTCCACCAGAAGCTTGAACAATTTCGTCTGAAATTGGTTTACAAAATTGAGTTTTCGCTGGTATAAATTTGAAAATTGACGCGGAGTACCGGAAACGGTGTTTTCTTTTTCTTCCTCCGACGAAACTTTCTCCTTGTGCGTCAGTAGAAACTGCTTCGATTGCAAAGCCATTAACAAAGCGAAAAGTCTCATGAGCATCGGTATTTGTTGCTCGGTTATACTAAACTCCATTTTTTCGCAATGCAGATCCAGCCGAGTGATGGAGGCTCGTTTCGCCGTGTTGCTGTGGTAATTCATGAGTAAACGGATCATCATCGAGCAACGATACAACACTGGATCCTAAAATTTCGAAATGAGTTACTGTAATCAAGCGACATAATTTTGGAGTTCGTTGGAACATTTCTTGCTTGGTAGATTTCTATTATTCCGGAGGCGCCCATTTTATCCAGGCACAATGTCAGATCTTGGACTGTTATGATTTTTCTCAGCATGACTTCGTAACCCCCGACATCTGAAAAATTGTTGATTATAATTTGGAATTGAATAACGTTCTTTTCAAGGACGCGCACCCGTGAAAACAGGCTCCCATTTGTCATTCGCCGTCTGCATACTGAGGAACCTAACGTTGATACTTAAAACGATGTCTTCCTCGACGTACTTCAATATCAAATTGTTGCAGTTGATGGTGATGTTATTGGTGACTCTGGTGACCATGCTTTTTATGTACCCGGGTGGAGCTTCCTCTCTATAAATCAAAAGCAACTAATTAAACTCGTTTCTAAATTAGGATACTTCGGGTAATCAAAAATGCCCACTGCGTGATTTCTTTCTGTTTTCTCCTTTGCGCCGACGTGGAATTTTCGTTGCTCCTCTCATCTTTCAATTTCAAAATGCACTCTGGAATTGTAATAAAGTTTGTTTAAACAAATGGTTGATGCATTGAAGTCATCGATGTTTTACCGATGGTATTAATGGTTATGACGATCGGCTCCGAGTTTATTTTCACCCACGGAACGTGAATGAGTAATTCGTGGATGTGGCCGCTAACGAAACTAAACGGAAGATTCAGCTGCTCTTCCAGAACTTCTAGTCGCAGATCGAGGTTTTGAAAAGATGCATCTCCGCCCCATAAGGATACCTAAAAAAGCGGACTGATGTAGTTTCAAAATTGTCTTTTCTATGTAAAGAATGTAGAGTTTATGGGTCTGGCGTTGATTTTTTTCACCTGCGACTGCTCTGGCTTGAAATTCTTCACGTATTTTTCGACGTAGCTCAGAATTACAGGTGTTATATACGACTCTAATTTGAACATTGCGGACGATTGGAATTATTAACATAATTTTTTCCTTCGAGCTGTTCCCTGCAACGAAAAATGTCAATAAAATTTGTTGTCAACATAAAAGCGACGAAATAAAAATTTTTGTACTCGTAATCGTTAATTTTGTTAACAGCAACAAAACGAGGCAAATCATTTGTTATTAACCTGGAAAAATGCAATGCAATTTCTAGCCTCGAAAAGTGGTTTTTGACATGTGTAAGCGGGTTACGTTACGAGGAAAAAAAACAATGCAAAACACGCACATGTGATCCGCCCCAAAATTAACATGCGCGTGAATGCTCGATAACTTTTATTTCGTTGAGTCACAGCTTTGCCACGTAATTAAGATAAACGTCAAAAAGAATCTTAAATTCACCGCATATTGGAATGTCAACATTTGACGGATCGACACGTCGAGTTACGAACCTAACCTCAAAGTCTAAAAACCATTACAACAATATAAAAGAAACTACAGGAATAAAATGCACCGCTTGTAATATTTTTCATTTACTTTTCATGAAAAACTTGGCGAAACAAGTCGCGAATAAAAAGATGTTTCGAGTCAAAGCCCGAATCCGAATGTTTTGAAACGATTGGCGCCATTTTTAAATGCCCAATAACGCGCCACCTTTAGGAGCTCGCCCACACCAAAACATTCTACTGCGCATCTGTGTTGCTGTGTGTTGCGGTGAATTCCTCGAGAGAGTTAAAAACTACGTTTCATGACGCTCAGTCTTTTTTACTGATTATCTCCCGACTTTGTTTTATACCGAACATCAGCGACCATCTCGAACGCGCATTTTACCTGGTAAGTAAACCAAAACCTCCAACTCTAGTTCGCATTTTCCCTTCGATTTTCAGCGTACAAAAACAGTGCCTATATATACATATACCATTCCATGCACGTAAATAAGAAAAATGTACGCACACACGCGCCTCATAGATAATCGTGCATATTTGGAAACCATCGAGCTCGTTGTTCAATCTGTATAAACATCGAGACAAATGTTCCGAAATCCTCGACGTAAAATGGTTGCCCCCGCAATCAAGGCGAGACATTCACGCACACACGGCCAGTCCCATCTGTCAAATGTAACATATACAAATGCCCGTGCTACTTTCTTTATTCATTATGAATCGGACGCGTAAGCAACTCGAAGGCCGATAAATCCAGCGCGACACGTAAATACATTTATCCTTTTTCGGCCCCGAACGAAACGGCGAATGCGCGACGAAGCCGACGCCATATTATCATCGCCCCGTCGAAATATCACCGACTCGTAAACTTCATCTCGCGAGCGCTGCCGTTAATCAACGTCGCGAAAAAAGCGATGCTTTTTTCTCGCGCGCGCTGCCCTTGGCTCTCAAGGGTATGTGTGTCAACACCTCAAGGCCACAGACATTCGGTCGTCAACCTTCCGAAACTTTCGATCGTCTTTTCGCGCACCTTGCCAAACTTCGCTACGATGACAATTTTTGTACCATTCGGATTCTCATGATTTTCTGATTTTTAGGAAAAAGCAAGAAGTTGGCATGAAAATGAAGATTCCAAGCAGCGGTTCTGGAAACGGGTACTACGGCCACGAAAGCGGCGTTATTTCGTACTTGGACAATCCCGAGACGGAAGCCAACGTGCAATCGCCCTCCGACGACTTCTCCGAGTACATGTGGATGGAAAATGAAGAGGAATTCGACAAGCAGGTATGAAGTTCTTGATCTCCGGATGTTGAATTCGATTTAACGATAAACTTTTTGTAGGTCCTGCAACAATTAGAAGAGGAAGAATTGATGGAGGAATGTTTAGAAGCAATGTTGGAGGAAGAGCGACAGCATCAGAGGAATCAAACTTCCGTCGCTTGGTCCACGGCCACGAGCATTCCCGAATGTAACGGCGCCGAACTCTGCCAACAATTGAATAGTCTTCGAGTTCACGACGATCTTGCGAAAGAGGTGGATCTCCTAAATTGTTGGCTGGAAAAATAATAGAGTTTTGGATTTAATGAGGGGATTTATGTTTTTTTCAGAGTACCTTAAACCCTGACGCGGCAGAATTTGTACCATCGTTTAAATCGGCAGTTACCAAGTCACCTGAAATTGCTGCCAAATCAGCATAGAAAGCCTCTTCCTCCACCTTGCATTCGAATGCGTCGTTGCTTGGAGTTTTTTGAACCCGATCAATGTTTCATTCGAGTGGAATCATAATCATGTTAGGTGTTGAGAATCGAGAATTGTACGTAAAAATAGATGAACAAACGCAAAAATAGACGCGAGGAGACGAGAGAAAAAAATCGGTTATAATTGTTGCGTGCATACTTGTGTGCAGTGCACTAAATATGTACGTGGTTTATCAGCATATGCCTCATTTTAAGAGTAATCTTCACATTAGAATGCAACGCAGCACGTGTTTGTTTATATTTTTAAGAAAATTTTCTCATTGTGTATAATTCATTCATTTATAAATAGTCTATATTTGCTAAAGAAAATATCGTGCAGAGTATGTCTCCTGTATATGTTTTATATATACATGTATGCATATATATATATATATACATATATTTTCATTTTTAATTGTACAGTCAAATAAAGAACTTGAGCTCGAATTGTAACTATCGTGTTTGTCAGCGTTGTTGTTATCGCGGAATGACACCTGTAGAAAAATAACGCAAATGAATGTATTGCTTTTAGGAAGCTTATTTTTTTACTTGATCAATTGTGTAAATTTGTGAAAACTCTTTGGGGCGGAAATTATTGCTGCACAGATTTTTCAATTATTGTTACTTCGAGACATACGAGCATATGTAGGATTACCAGTTGCTAATTAATTTTCAGGTCTCATGGTTTTGGTAGTTATTTATCACGCATCTATGTTCCGTGTAATTTAAAAAGGGCGTCTCGGGAAAAAATTAACAAAATATAAAAATCCTGAAAAAAATTATAAGAAATGTAATTAAGGGTATTTCATAAGTTTTACGTTCGATGTGAATTTTGGGTCTTTTGGCTCGCCCCGGTGAATGCGACAAATAATATTTATGAAATATTTGGTAATTACTCGCGTTCCAATGTACTCGAAAAGCTTTCCGGCGATTTTACAATGTAAACATTTTTTGTAAAAAGTTTAGACTTGACTCTGTTCGAATGAACGTGTTATTTTCTGCATTGTTTCGAAATTATTTTTAATTACCAACGTGATTTTCTGCGTCATTATACTCGCTGTGAGAAATAGACTTTAAAGACCTCGCGTAAAAAGTCTTGACTCGATGCTACGTCGATTGTTTCTTTACTTAAATGTCATACTTATCATTTTCGATTAGAATTGCAGAGCATGCTATTGTGCTGATTCGTTAGAACTTCGTTAACTAATTCTCCGTCTGATTTTTGTTAAGCGATTTCAAAGTGAGTCGTCGAAAAATGTTAACGCACATGCAAGCTAAAAGGTACCGTTGAATTTCAACATTTAGGAAGCACAAATATCCAAAGTACCTATGGGTGTGAAATCTTTAAGTATTTTTTCATTTGCACAATGTTGAAATGAAATAAATCAGACGGGGTTACGGTATACAAGGTTCCTAACGGTATTATATTTAAATTATATAGAATAAGTGGTCTTCGTACTTTGAGCATTTTCAACACGGAAAAAAACGCGACAGCATGAATGACGTGTTTTTTTTTACTGTTCCGCTTATCATTTTCTACCCGAGAAAGTTGCATTTTTTTCCACCCGCATCGGTAAAAACTGAGCTGATCTTTTTTACTGTAGTCTTCCAGAATCAAAGCTTTTCAAGCAATCGAGTGTTTTTATTGTTTGTATATTTTCTATAGTCTTTTTTTAAGAGCAATGTCAAATCGATTTTTCGTTACTAAAGACTTTCGGAATCATTATGTTGTCACCAAAAAAAAGTGTAAATTGTCAATGAACGTATTTACATGTATTCGATCATCTTATAACGAAGTAATATAAATATTTATATTCATGTAAATCATAGTAGTATGCTTACATTGAACCGAGACGAAAAAAAATGTATAAACATCGCATTGTACTACATCGGATAGTAACACATTGTACACTTAGTTTCTTATTGCTGCTTGATGCTCTTGTTTATTGATCTAACAAATTTTTTCATTTGTATAATAAATTCAAATGATAGGTTTTCAACGTTTCAACGAGTAAACAATTTTATTGGTGACGATTTCTCATACTATTTCATCCAAATTCACGATTGAAACGTTGGAATTTCATTTGAGATGTCAAACATAGACGAAACCATCTGTAATTAACGTTGGTTTTTGCATTGAATCGTGATTTTTTCATCAGTAATAAAGAAATAAGATGTCCAAACACTGTTATTCATTCCAGAAACCAATTGCGTAACAATTCGACGTTGCATCTTTATTTTAACATCTTACATGCTTTACCTGGAGCTCTGGAATTCAGACAACTCCTGAATTGAATTCTGCGACTCATTCCTGGCTATCGACGGCTTCTTTTTCGGTGCTTTCATTTTCCAAACAACAATCGGCGACTGCGAAAAAATTCAGAATCTCATTAAATGTTCCCCAGTACTTTTTTACAATAAAAAACCATGATAAACTCACTGAAATGGTCCATCGCTTCGGACATATGGTGGACGCGACATACAACGCTTTGACAGTGAGAACTACGACATTCATCAAATTCTTGGCAGCTTGTATGAGCGACGTGGCGCTGTCCAGTCCAGATACTATGAGTTCCCCGCTGATGTTTTGCACGTCGGCCTTGACCTTGCTCGTGATGTTCATTTGATGGCAATA
>JABFQM010000500.1:0-34280 GCA_022816865.1 Zelostemma sp. ZL-2020 | reverse complement strand
CATTGTTGGTCTTCCATTTATTCAAACATACTGAAAATAAAATAACATTGATCGAAGAGATGAATACATTTTGTGAAACATTCTCTTTTCAGCAGGCAATGCAAAAAAACAATTTGCCTGACTTTGAAAGTTGGATAAGAGAGATTCTTTGTAATGTTGCGACCATTATTATTTGTACTACAACTTCCCATCGTTCATTTACGTAATAAATATTTTATTCATTGTTAACTTCCGCTTTTGAATAGGATTCGAGAACAAGGAATTGCAAAAGATTCCCGTACAATGAAAGATCTGCATTCATCGAATTCAGATCTTTAAAATTGTAAGGGTTGCATCGATAGCTTTCGAAAATAATTGTTATTAAAGGACGAATAATATTCGTACGTTTTTATCGAAAATTCAGATCTACCTAGCAACTATTACATCACGAGTACCTGTACATATTATTTCCGTCGCGGCGAAAATATTTTTCACTTCTAATCGAATACCATTCGACCACGGCCCCGATAATGGACGAAAACGTAATGTATCAAGCCTGACAATAAAAGAGTGCAGCAATTACCTTCGAAATAAACTTCGGTAACACCGAGCACTTCTCTCTCTGGGCTATCGAGCGAACACGCTCGCCCGCAAAATAATCTATTTCACATTTATTTCCCCTTACGGTCGTTCATTAGTACGGACTGCTTTGACTTGCGAATAAATTTTGTCAGCCACATGAATTTTCATAAGCCCTCTTTCCCTAGCGCATCTTATACAACCCTAGCGCAGCTTGGCCAAGAATTGCGCTCGCAAATCTTTATTATCCCGTAAGCCCAATCTTAATTAAAACACGCGGCTCGTAATCTATAGGGGCCAAGACTTATTAAGATATTTGCAAAGTAAACGCGCGCGTGTCACGGACGTTGCGGTTAAGTGGCAATCTTGGATGGGACAGCAGGGCTTTCTCGGGCAGTGTAATTTCGTATGACGGAGCCGGTTACAGTTAAGGCGGTACATAATTACCAAACTTCTTTGGCGACATGTGCGGATTCCACATCGCCAGAGCCACGGGTGAACGCGACAAAGTACAGTTATTGCGGAACTGCGAAGTGTACATTGATACGGCAAGTTTTTGGTTAACTGCGGCGCAAGTTTCGGCACGATAGTGTTTAATAAGTAGGCTTTTTGGGCTTAAGATACTAATGTTAACTCTTAATGCGATCCGAAGCAATGACGCGACTCCCTGAGATTTAGTGGATCGTTATTTATACCTGGGTTATACGCGCAGATTATAATGGCGCTGTATGAAAAGTTTCGGAAAGTTTCGAGAATTCCGGATTAAGTTCCCTCAGATGAGAAGAATGTTAAGTTATTTTGGATTGAAACGTGAGAAAAAAGAAGTTGGAAAGTTCGGAATTGGTGCATGCTTTTGATGTTGGGATTATTTTGTCTTTCAAGAATTTAGTAATCTAACAAGGGGATGTTACGAAAACGACTTGGACTGGTGAAACATCGTCAAAGTGCAGCTTTCATAGCATCTTGCTGGAGTAATTATGGTGTAGTCGATACTGGCGCATCCTTCGGTAATTAATTTTACCCATCGTCAGTATAAATTAAATCAATTAGGATTAGCCGAGCTTCATTTATTCCGAAAGCAAAACTCAATTTTAACTTTCTCAAACTTGAGTTTACCCTTTTTTATTTTTCCCGAATAATCTGCACGTCTTCGCAGACTTGATTGCGAAAATCGGGAGATAATTCTACGGAGAAATTCTCTGAAAATTAACGTCGATTCGAGCTTTCTCGAAATCCTTTGGATTTTTCATTACCGTATTGAAGACCCCGTTTCATGAACGGAAATTGTTTGATATGTGAGGTAAAAATACAAACGAATCGAGTCGAGTTCGTGGAAAAAGTAGAGCGCAAAAACAATCCTTTTCCGTTCTCCGATTCTTCAAGATTTTTCGAGCATGCTCCAATCTATTATTACGTGATGAATGACAAAACGAAGGGAGAATCAGAAGTCTGGTTTGTCGCCGACCTCTGTCGAATGGTGTGAGAAGAGATGAGCGGGCTCGGTTTGAAGGTGAAACTTTTAATTAGTTGGTGATCCTTCTAGCGCAACGGCCCCGTTCGGTAAGAGCGAGCTGGCGAAACGTGACGCGGATAAATTGAAACGACCCCCGTCTTTGAAAAATGCCACTCGCGCCTTTCGTGTCGGCTTGTAAAAACACTTTTCGAAATTCGATAATGGATTCTTGAGCTATTTTTTAATGTCAAGCGAACCTTGTTAGACTCATTAATGGATTTTAAGAAATCTCGAGAAAACGCATTCAGTACGATCTAGGAAGTCAGTTTTTACTGGAAAATTGAATTTTTACGATTGCATGAGATTGCGTTTTTATTTTTAACCATGCGAGATTGAAAGAGCTAACGTAGGTTATTTAGTTGATTCAACTCCCCAGTTGCGATGATTCGTTCAATGAACCGCTACATCTTGCTTATGAAACCCATACAAAATTGAATGAAATTGTTGGTACTTGGCTCGGTAAGACTTGTAGGATAGATATTGTTCACATTTATTAATTTGTTTCCAAGACGAAGAACTAGAAATCAATTATTTACATTTTCCAATTATGGGATTTCCAATTCATTGCGGCCATCTGAAAAAAGGAAAACCAAGAAGTGCAAATATCGAAATTTTCCAAATGCATTCCCCTCTTTCTTTTTTCATAAAATAGATCGGAAAGAATTTCAAACAAATTTTCAGTTTTTCATTAGTTTGGGTTATTTGTTTATTAAAACTACTTCGAATTACTATTTTTTATTTTTTCACAGTTCTGAAATGGGCAATTGAATATTGTCATAACATATTGCTATATCAAGATACGTTTTCTTTTTTTCCTTTCTGCTATTTTTATTTTTTTAAAGAAACAAAATGTATATATTATTTTATATAGTATATATCGATTTATAAAATTGTCTGAGACTTAAGTTGCTTCAACTACAGTTACGTAAAGCTAAGCGTAATCGCTGGTTAATCTAACAGCTCAAAGTAGTTGATACAGTTACACGATACGCCTCAAGTAACAGAAATGGGAGAAAGAGAGTTGATGAAACTTCGGCATTGAATCAGTTCCGAATCCTGTCTTCGCTCTGGTTTTAGTTTATTGATGTGGACCAGAACCAGCAATTCGTCGAGTAGAAAACAATTTTTTTAGTCAGCCGAAAACCCGATAAACACAGTGTAAAATAACAGTTTTACAACAAGGTCAACTTCTCGACAAATTCATGGAAACTAAAATGATATTATTCTATTACAAGCTTTATTAAATTGCAAGATGTCGCTCAGGGAAGGACCTGAATAAAGAGGTGAAAACCGGCGGCGCTTTGGAATAAATGAGTTATTCTGCAACTCATTAAAAAGTGATGACGATAAAAATTTTTATTATGAAAATGATACTCGATATTCTCAACTGGATTTAGTTACATTCGGAATCACTCGAAAATGCAAGCTTTCGATCAATGCGAAGTAATAATGCAGAGGCCAGAATGTGTGTTGCCAAGGATCGGTTTCGCTCCGCGCACTTCTGCATTTGAAATCAACCTGTTATGTTACGATTCCAATTGTCACTATTACAATGTAACTTGCATACATTATACACGTGGCTGATGCTCAGTTATGCGTTTTCTGAAATCTGGTTTTCATCGATCAGATCAACGTTTCATCCAGCTCTTCCAATGCATCATGTTTATTAATACGTTAAGGCAAGCTATAATTGCAGCATTAGATTATAGTTTGACGTTATGATGAACATGTTCCGTGAGATAAAAGCGCCAATTTACCAAGAATTCAAATCACTGAAAAACTGTTAAACAAAAATATTTCTGTAAGTTTGTTTTAGTTGTCGTAGAAATGTGTTGATTGCTTCTTTGAACACAGCAACAAAATCTCGGAAATGTAGAAGTCTGCATCGATGCCCCGAATCCTCTTAGCGCGAAAATTTCTCCGCGCGTGGTTGTTTCCGGTCATGAATAGTCATACCGTATAACCGCCCTTCTCGGCCAAACACACGGAGATCGTTAATGATACAATTGTATCGAAATTACGCATAATTAGCATCAAGTTCCAGTTGCCCAATGGAAAGCCGTAATATTGTTAATCTCGTTACATTTGAAATTCGCGCGCGCTATACGGGTCATTATAAATTCTAATAAGGAAATCCCATTATGCTACACGCATACACTTCCCACTAAAGTATCGAATCTGATTATTGCGACGACATATTCGCCAGTTTTGATTAAGCTTCGCTACTCTCCGCAACCGCTTGTCAGAGTTCGTTTCCTGGAGCCCGCGGTACTCTTCTTTTATAATTTTATTTCTCCATTTCGAAGCCAATTTTCTGCGAGAACTTTCTTTCATTTACATTGACGTTTCCCGATGAATTTCCTGGAACAACCGATGCGGCTGAAACAATAAACAGAAGTGAAATTATCGACTATCTTGACCCGCTTCTGCCACGCTTCTCCAATTGGCGGCTGTAACTCCGTAACTGGAGTATGATACAACTTCTGTTTTAATCAAGCCTACCTTCCGCTGGGGAGATACTGGCACAGTGGGACGCATTTTACAATGAGACAAATCAGTTTTTGACTTAATCATGTATAAAGGTTCTGCAAATAAAAATGAATAGTCCAGTCAATAAAGGATGAACAGACCTCGTAAAAAAGATGGAATTTTTAACTTTTGTCACTTATTGTAGGGTTTTTTGTTTTTGCTTGTTCAAGATCGAAACCAACTCTACAATAAACGACAAAACCTGAAAATACTTTAGCAAGGTAGAGCCCTTTTTAAGCTGTATTGACTGGACTAAAAGGCGTTTGTGTGAAATTTATGAGAAACGTTTTAAGGAGTAATAAAATAATTCAATTCGTTCAACTGTAGCATCTGTTGGATGCGCATTTAGGATTAGAGTGTTATGAAAGATTTTATACCGATGGGATCGTCACCGAAGGACACTTGTTCTGACAAAACCGAGCAATTTCCGAGTCTTGTTATAATCACGCGGTTCGCCGCAGACGCAGAGTTTCCGTACCACGGGCATACATCTCCGATGCTAGTCCGGTTTCGCTTGTGATACCGTACATCGAAATCGAAACCACCGACCACCGGCTAGGACATGCCCGTTTATCCAGTTGACTCGCGCAAACTGTTTGACGGAGTGAACTTCTGTTATGGCCTTTGGTCTAATTGTGAGTATTTCCAAAGTATGAAAACTGCGGTTTTCGTGTCTTGTTGAAACGATAGTCAACGAGTTTCCTTGCACGTCGTTAGCGACTTGTGTCAGACAGTTCGATAAAATAATTTTGCCATACATGGGCTTGTTTCCGATTGCGAAACCGTGATTCCATTGGCTCGAATCACGACGCGGAAAATGACGAGCTTCATAACTCATAAAACCCGAGCACCATAAACGCGTAATAAACCCACTGAGCTTCATCGATCCGCGCGTCTTCGATAAGCGCGAGTGAGATATTGGAATGCATTTTAGATCCCAATCGGCCTCGTGCCGTGTTTTTTCATGCTAATTTTGCAATCTTATCGACTATGGATGATCCATGTATCGTGTACTTTGATTATTAATATAAAAAAAGGTATTGCGCGCTCTAGCAATTCAATTTCACGAGCTTCATCGCTTCGTTACAGGAAATTGAGGAAGTAGTTTCGATATTATTGATTACTGCGAAATAAATCAAGAGTAAATAGCAATAACATTTGAGTGTGATAATTTTTCGTATTCCAAACTATTGACGGATAAACGGGACCTTTGCATTCGAAATTGAAGTTCTGGCAAGATTGAGGTTTACGACCTCGTGTCCTATTGACAATTTAGTAGAGCTATATAACCATCTAAGGAAAGATAGTCAAAAACCCATTGCTCTGAGAATTCCATCAGCCGAGAAGCCGAGAATAATCGCAAATAGCACTCATGCAAGAGCTTTCAGCGAGGACTCTTTCTCGGTTGCGAATTCGACGAGGTTTCTCGAAAGCAATCGTAGCTGAGTTTTACATTTACTCTGTAACTATTGTTATATTTCATTAAAAATCCATTTCACGAGTTATTGGATTTTTCACAGTGCAAACGTGACGTTCTAAATGAATGAATTGCGGGACCTTAAAAACACGATATAATTGATATACCACATGATATAGTAATGGCGCATAACAAAAATGTACAAAAAGATGCAAAAAATCGGAAAAATACCAAAAATTAAAAAAATTGGACACGAAATAAAAAAAAAAGAACACAGAAACATACGAAATAATACGAAAAGATGCAAGAACATGCAAAAAAATATAAAAAATGATCGAAAACTATTTTTTCATCCTCGTGTTTTTTCGTATTTTTGTTGACTTTTGGAAATGTAATTGTTTTTAATATTTTTACAATTTTATTAGTGTTGAAAATGGAGTCACAGTAGTCGCGAAAACAGTTAAAATTCCATTTTATGAAAACAATATGCAAGCAGCGTAAAATCTGTAGCCATATGAATGCATCAAGAATGAATTCAATTAGTGGTCTAAAATGTAAAGTCGATATTCGTGCCATTGTCTAAAGCCACGGTTGGCGGGTAAAAACGTGTTAATTTACGAATCTGTGTTAAAGCAAGGAATCGGTGCGCGTTTATTTACAGCGGTCCGTACGTAAAGACGCCATTGCAACGAGCGTACATGGAAGATCGCTGAAAATTTATGACTATAGCTCGGCGGAAGTGAGAGCCCCCAGCGAGCTGCACTCTATACGTACGCTTTTGTTTTTCTATTCGAGTGGTTACATTAGCAAACGTTCGCTGGGCAATAAACGCTCGAGTAACTGTTCTCATGCAAATAACTGTGCACCTTTATTTACCATTTCGGCGAAATGCGCCTGGCTCGGAAACCCATGAGTCTTTGATGCGATCAGTATTGCGTGAAAGGCACTCGATTGTATTTATTCGGGAAACAGTGCTTATCTCATTTTTCTGTAACGTACCAAGGTTTGCTTTTCTGCTTCAAGGGAAAATATATTTACAGAATGATGAAGTTAAAAAACGTAATAAACTTGTTTTCGTTAGAAAAACCATGTTAAAATTGATCTTGGTTGGAAAAGGTTTTTATGTGGTCGAAAACACAATTTTTCTTTTTGTTGATTTTTAAATTTTCCATTCCAAAGTTACAATGGTTTCAGGCATCGTTAATAACGCTCTATCAAACCCGAATTATTGTACCATTACATAATTTTCACATAAAACCGACATTCCCTGAAAAATGTATTCTATTCGTTTAAAACACTATATTAGAGACTATTGAAATGTTCAAGAATAGGTGATTTTCACTTGTTTTGATTCGCGTGCACGTCACTTTTTTCAATGACCGAAAAATCTAATTTTGTATTTTCTGTTACAAAAAGCAAACTAACCCATTGAAATTGAAACTTGCGACATTTCACGTAGCTTTCGTTGTTATTAATTACAAAGCTTCTAACTCGCATTGTAGCAGCATCACTCTCACGAGAAAGCCATGAAATCAATCTTGAAGCTGCTCGCAGCTGTTTACAAACTTTCCTATGACCGTAAAAGAACTTAAGAAGCTGTGCAACTCGCAGTGCCACAGAGTTTGGCAAACAAACTCTTTGGAAAATTAAAAATGCAGACCACGATATTATTCGCTTTCCATCATGAGCTTATTATATAATGAAAAAAACCGCGTTTCTTTTGCATAATACACAATTTATGTGAAAACAAAAATGAACATTATTTCATTATCATTTCAGACCTTAAAATGATTAGATGAGAAAATGAATTAAGAATTCCAATTAATCTCTAGGATTTAAAAATGAGCTCATTATAAAATTTATGCGTACATTAGTCCTTTAATTAAGTATTAACAAACATGTCAATTTTCGTGTAAAATATCTTTGGATTAATTAATATTGGTTTACATACGTTGCGCGTTAATTAATTTCTATTGAATAAATAAAGTTCATCAACTGTAAGCATTAATCCAATTATTCCAAAATATTCCAATGTTGCTGGAGACTGCAATTAATCGTAGTACTGTTTTCGTATGCAAAATATGAAATCATTCATTATCATCGAATTCATACGAACTGAAAGCAAAATGTTAATCCGATCGAAAGATAATTCAGGTGTGTGAAAGATAAAACCATTTTCCTGGACAATTCATTCGATTTTCGGAAGGTTTTTATCATCTTCGCATTGACAATAAATATTGCTGGTCATAATCATCCTTTTCAAATGTTCAGGTGTGACTAGAATTTACAGTATAGACAAATGGAGTCAATCGGTACAAATATTGGAATCAATAAATCTCAAGAGCAATATTTTTCATTCAAAATTGAAAAGTGAACATGGCAAGATGGTTAAATGTATCCATTGGCGAAAGAATTCGATGTTCGAAATTCTCCCTCGCTTGTGCGAAGTATAAAGATTAATTGTGTCGAGACCGTCGAAATATTTCATTTACTTTTTTCCGAGCGAATTCGAAAAGACCTTACGGATTTCGCGTTCGATGGAAATTCGTTGCTGCATAAGAAGAAACAGAAATTTTCTTCTTGTTCATAATTTTTTCAATCTTACAATTCAATATTTTCCTTCCATTGCAAATAATTTTTCCCGAAGTCCACAGGGAATTTGTTATACGTTTCGACTTCGTATTTTCTTAGAATAATCATGTTTTATTCTTCATTTTGAAATGTCATTTTCCACCAGCGAAGAATAGATTCGTAGCTGTATTTCGTTTATGTAATCATCACATCAAGGCGCCTTTTTCTTCGGAATATTCTCCGGCCGCTCCGTCGGTTCGTATTCCGTCATTCCATGTCTTATTTGTCTCTCCCCGCTGGGTTCCTTTCTCTTTCCATCGTTTCCATCCGACTCGTTTGACTCCTGCAGAGCCGATCTCTGCTATCTAGTTGACGCACCAACAGCCTCGAACGCACGCGTTGTTTACCTTCGCCATCTTTTTACTATTCTCTCCGAGGTGACTGTTATCGTTATCAAAATAGTTGATATATTTTCCACTTACAACTTGGAATCTCAATAAACAGACAATGCGTTCGTTTACTCTACTCGTTGGTTTTTTTTTCATTACTTTCGCGTAACAGATTTCACATTTTTGCGTTAAAAACTATTTGAAACAATCGCATAATTTCGCGAAAGTCGTGATAAACTATTGAAGTGTGAAGTGTAGTGGAATAGTGAATTGCTGTTTGAATGCATTCCAACAATGATAAGAATCGCGCATTCATTGATAATTGATAATTGATCACTCATGTGAACAGCCGTTGAATATAATAACATTTTTTCGTAAAATTGTTTGAGAACATATCGAAATCGATACATGATTTTTGTATTAAAAACGTGCAATAAATTGTTTTATGAGAAACAAATTAATAATTGAGACAATTTATTCGTTCTTTTTAGCTTTACTGTTGTGTAAAGTACGACGCATAAAGTGCTACTCGGATTAGCGTGATGCTGATTGTTTTCGCAATAAAATTTGCTCGTTTTTTGGGTTATTTTTGACACAACTCGTTCGCCCAAGCGAGAGCCGTGACACACACGTGGTATCCAACTGCGCTTCGGTCGCGATACCTCGTAACAAAGTCATTCGCCTGGTGACTCACGGTCTGTCAAGGTTAGGCACATGACTTTCTGTACTTGTGGAATCCTTTTCACACATGTAAAACGAGGAATCGTTGTGCGTTCTTTACGCTGATTGTGATTTCCGCAAAATTCCCAATGAGCTTAAGTTATGTTTTTCCATATATTCAATCAAATACACAAGCACTATATAAAATATAACTCGAAAGTCGAAGTTTTTTTAAATTATTTTAAATTTATTTATCGGATGTAAAGTATGCACGAAAATCTGATTCAGTTCTTATAGATCAATTATCAATTCATCAATGATTTCGTTGGAAATGTATAGAATGAATGCGTTGACCATCGGAAATTCAGTGTGTCATCCATTTTTATCTTCATGATAAATGAAGATAGCAAATTAGTGTGGTGTTATCTTCATGATAAAATCTGAGATGGACATCGATCAAATAACGTAAATATATTTATCATACAACATTGATTTTTATGTCTTCGGAGTCGATAAAAATAATATTTCCAGCGTTCAAAAATTTCTGGATTTCAATGTTCGAACAAAATACTCAAAAAATCATTAATTCGTCACACATTCATTTTCTATTATACCACTTCTACAATTTAATTTGTTTCCGAACAACGCTGGTGTAGATGAGTTAATTAATTACTATCTAGCGAAATCAGGGGAACAATGCGAATGAGACGATAAGTAGAAGTGTCCGTGTCTGAGACGTGACCAAACGTTAATGCATAACATACAAGTTATTTCAACGAGCACGAGTGGCGTTATGATGATTCATGCAGGTGTTGATCCATTTCCTCCTAGGACAACGGAACGCATGTAGTACCATCCGAGTCACGTGCGCTTGATTTACTCGGGCGAGCCTGCAGCGGGAAATCCGTTAAATCAAGCCTAGTTACTTCGGAAGACTTGTCACGTACCTTCAGTATAGGCGCATCTTATTATACCTCTTATCACGTAAACTACTACTCACATCCTGCGAAATTCTTCCTCGTTCTTACATGAATTCTCAAGATTAATGTACATTTTGATAATTGGAAATGTTTTTCCATTTTCTGCTGGGACTTGACTTGCATTTGGAACAGACTTTGTTAAATTTAACAGAGTCATGATTTTACATTGACGATTCTTCTCAGATTGCTTTCTACTTCGAAGTTTCAATTTTCGTAATTTTTCTCTTATGAAACAATTAACTTTAACAGAAGATATTGTTTCGTGATATGATATGTTTTACAGCACGCTTTACGATGATGATTAATTTACTGAAACTATAAAACTTATTGATGAAAAAGGAATAAAATCATTTATCCGAGTAGACAAATATTAACAGTTATAAACTCTTGATGAATAGCTAACACAATTTCGATGAAAACAGTGCGCTTGAACAATCAATTTCACATTTCCAAAATTATCGGAAAAATGTGAAGTGTGATTACATTTTTCGCATCCTGTAAATAAAATTACACGAGAAACTTTTCACATTATTGATTTCCTCGGAAAAAAGTGTTGCAATTGGGAATTCCAACTCGGTAAACCTTCAAATATTTCAATCAAAATTTTTACTCTTAATAATGAAACATTTTTCCCCGAGTTCTTTCTTACGTGGATTTACCGATAATTTGGTTTCTCGACTTTATCGTTTTTCAAATAAAAAACGGAACAAATTTTTATCCCTCCGAGAAAACGACATTTAGAATGTTACCCGACAACTCGCGTTTCTCATGAAAAGGGTGACTGGAAAAGCTATGAATATTTCATAGCAACCCCATCTCCGTTTTCTTTCACCACAATCGTCGGAAGAGCGTTTCGGCATTCCTTTTAACCTGCGCTTCCAATGGTACTCATTGGGATCACCAGACATTATATTTACAAAACGATGTAGGCAAACAATATTTGAAAATTCGTCCCGCATTAACATGAGCATTGTGCAAAACTCACAAAGAGTTTTAAAGAATGATATATTTTCTGTTTTGAGGACTCTTGGGAGTATACAGGCTTTTAAAACTTCGAATGAGTCGAGACACCTTAGTATAAAAATTCCTATGAGAAATTCTGTCAGTCTCTGACAGAATAAACACTGAAAATTCGTACCATTTGTTTGACATTACTCCGGGAATTTCTCTTCTGCCAAAATTGGCTCGAGAAATTTCACGTGTCACATATTGCCCGACGTATGTTGAAAATTGCATAAACTAATTTTTTCAGGGTTTTTCAATGTTCAGCAACATTTTTCCGCAGACATTGCCAAGTTTTTGATACACAAATCTTCAACATTTTCCAGACAAATTTTGCTACGTGGGAATTGGCTGAACTTAGTTTTAAAAAATAGATTTGAAAACAAAAACAGTAATCTTCCGGCATTCAAACATTTTAACGCAACCAAACAGTTGTACTAACTAATTATTTTTGGGTGGAATCGCGTATGTTATGCGCTGCTGAAATTTGTGTCGGTGCAATGTAAATTAATTAGATGAGTTTAATTATTTGGCAACAAATCAGAGCGATTTCCGGATGCAAACGAGCGCCAACGAACCAACCAGTAGACCCTCATTTTAGGGAATCTGTTCGCGACACTTGCAAATTAGTCTCCACCTACAAATTCGGTGGGTAATCTCTTGCCCTCAAGGATCGTGCATACCGACCTAACGGATGCTAGCTACGAGAACGTTTCTGCGAGACTTCACAGAGAACATTGCCTCGAGACTCGAGATTACCGACAAAATACTTCTGCGGAATACCCATAACTATGCCCACCGAAATATGCATAAAATGTGTTTGCGCATGCTTGAACGTGTTCACGGTATTCCACTGACTTTTCAATTCAAATTATGAAAATTGCAACTTTTAAATAAATACCCGTCGTTCTCGTCTTCCAGATCGGGGCTTTTAACAGGAGCGTTATTGGTTTTGCTGGAATGACACTACAGCTTAATTGCATTAAAATTTCATCTGTCCGTTCCCGCTTCGAAGTTTGAAGCGGGAACGTGAACATCGAGCTTGGCTTTTGCGACACATTATAGAGTAATTGAGGATGATGATCACTCGTGTAAGTCATTGCGTTATATCAGAGTCGATAAAAGCAAAGTTTGAGGGTAAACCTGAATTGTAAATTAATTCTAAAACTCACTACGTTTCTTGATAATGCATAAAATGTCGTTTCGCAATAGAACTTCGACTAATAATTTTGTATTGTTCATAGCGTTACAACAGTTTTCCTCAAATATGTGTCGATGCAACATTCAATTTTTTCGCTGTAAACTACAATACACTGCATTTCCATTCAATTGACTGTGGAAATGGGAAAAAGTTTCACATTTTTCCGAGATCTCGATTCCCTTTGTTTTAACAAGATGTCGATGTCAATTCCACTCCGATTTTAGTCCCTGTGCAAAACCGCTACACAGGTAAACGCTTCAAAGCGATTTTCAATCACAAACCCTAGTTACGATTTCCTTGGTGTTTCAAAGCGATGTATTGATAAAACTGAGACTCTGAAAGTACGCATCCTCCCTTTTCCGGTACACCCATTTCGAATAATTCTCATTCTCTACCCAGAGCATTCTCCCACCAGGACAAGTAATTTAATGGCAGCTTCTCCAAGAGGTAGATATTCGCCAAAGACAGATTTCTCTGTGTTCGAATTCCAAAAATAATGCAGTTGAGCGCTGTTGAATGCCAATTCCTTTTTTGGCTTTACCGTGTTATCCTCCTTTCTGCAAGCATTGTATTCTTTTATCGCATCGGGAGCATTGAAACCATCATACGCCCACTTTTTACCACCCTCTTTCTCCACCCCATGTCTTTTTATTGGATTCGCATTTTCCCAAAGGCTTTGCGGGTCATGTTTACTTTTGAAACACACATCTACATTCATGCTTTTCGAATTCCACCTCTGTCCTTAGCCTTATTCCTGTCCTTCCTTCCTTTGCGTGATATACCTTCCCCTATTCTGCGCACTTATTTTATGATGGACTATTCTCGATTCCATTTTACCCATCACCCGGTCTCAGCTGGCGTTTCACGTTTTCACTGTTTACACGAGAAAAGCTTTCGGCAAGGTAGTTTTTAGTTTCATCTTACTTCAAACCTCCCTCGTAGACCCTTTAATGCACTCGCGTCGTTCGGAAACTTGCACTTTTTGCAAGCTCTACAAGAAAAGCGTGTCGGAGGTAAAAACAAACTTCAGCGGTTCTTTAAGCGATAAAGAAGTTTCATTTTTATTTTGATAGTTATGAGAATAGAGATCTCATGAATATCGGGGAACGTGTATTTTTTATTAATTTTTTTACTGAAGAATTTGTAATAAATTTTACAAAGATAAACGCGAGATGTACTAACTTATTTATTTACGTCAATTTGTCCTTGCTTCAATTGTTGGACGTAGACGTAACAATATCGTTCGGAAGATAATCTTTAAATTTAATTTGAAACAAAGGTAGGACCGGGAACTATGACTTTGTTAATTGCGATTGACGGAAAAATCAATTCTTCGAATGTCACCTCCTTCTAAAATCAAGTTACAGTACGCTCCTCTTGTATGTACATGCGAGCCACCAACGGGTCAATTGTCTACCTTTAACTTACCTAAGTGCCGTAAAACTTTGTGACAATCTAAAAAGTTTTATGGCCACTGTGACTCTGAAAGCTATTACGGTTTCATTGGTTTTCGCCACTTCCAAGACTTGCGTTCAGCACTCGAAGTCGACGGGCAGGTTAGAAGGGGACAAATATTATGCGAATCGCTTGTTGAAGTCAGAGAACTCACCTTGCACCATTTATAGGCATGTCTATAACACACTTTCCCGGACATCAAAATGTTTCATCACGACCGTTTTTATGACTAGTTTAGTAATTGCAAAACCTCAAACCTCTCTGCTATCAGCAACGACCGATTTTACGATGGTAACCTAGAATAATGGGCGGAACCGACAAAGTCGGAGTTCACTGGGGGTGTGAAAAGTGGTACAAAGGAGTAGAGGGAAACGATAGAAAAGAACAATGGAAGAACACAAAAAGGTCTGGCGTTTTTGGAACGCGGAGACTCAGCCATTCCTGCACTGATTAAATTTATTGCGTCGTCATGAAAAGTACTGCCAATGAAATGCGTGTTCCAAATATCGAATTCATGGCTCGACAAAAATAAAGCTTGCTTTCAAGAAGCCCCGATTTGTTTTCGCTGAAGAAAACAACGGTACTATTTTTTTGTACGGAATGAAATTTGCTGCGATTCTGTTTTTGTGTCTTGCTTTAATAACGATAGAAAATAATAGAACAATTTGGTTCAGATTCTATCGAACTGTTTGAGTTTCAGTGTTGCGAAAGGTAAATGTTACGAAATAAAATCTCCGAAAAAAATTATGCAAACTTGATCAGGTATGATTAGGCTCAATTTATTATGTTTGGGAATGTTTTAGTTCATTAATAATTCGGTCAATGATGCGGCAAATTCATTAGACATAATTTAATTAGAAATACAAACGATTTGCATACCTGCATGTGACTTGAATAGCGTAGAAGTTAATTGAAACTATTCGAACCGAAAAAACTCCAATCAAGATTTGAGACATAGAATTTCGTGCCATGGCACATGAAAATAAAATAGAAAAGAGCCCTTTCATGTTGATGAATAATTCAACATTTTTTCGAATTTGTAACCAAAAAATAAATAAATAAACGAATTCTTTCAAGAGCTCTTCCCATCGGTTGCCGGAACCGTCAATGTCATCTTGTAAACAATGAATGAGTCGAAAATCCAATGGTACATATATACTTTCGGAAGTCAGGCGATAGAAAAAAGGTCGTGAGATAAGACAAGTGAACGAAAGGTCGCCACTGATTCTGTGTGAGATGCTGCTGCGAGCATTGGTACCGAATTGGAAGGAAGCGGTAGATCACTAAAACGTCAAGTTTCCTCATTTCAAAAGAGTGGACTGAGTGCTTGACCGATTCTTTCGCCGTTTCTTCATTTTTGCAACGTTTCGTAATCCTTTTCCGTCCCATAAAACCGTTTTCTGAATAGATTAAAACGATTCACTACAGAATAACATGTAAATACAGTATTTTTTCAATATCATTACGACAGTTTTAAAAGCCCTAAACAGTTCCGAATCCCATTTGTAAAATCTTCATTTACTTATATCTACAAGCAGTGTCACCGAGACTATCACGAGCCATTGACGAAAATTTGGTTATACAACTTTGTATTAGCATCTTAGATTGGGAGACTCACTGCGCCATTTTACTTCTTAGTCCAGAGTCAATATTGGCGAACCGATATCCAGACAAGTACGCCAAGCTGGTTTTTGGAGAGCTTCGACGATCACTCGTCGCTGCTCATTGCGTTTAATTCCTATGGACAGACCTTCCGGATGATACTAGTCGCTTTGGATAAAGGAAGATCTACATCAATTGTGATTAATTAGATGTTTGTTCTTCCGACGTATGGTATGGTTTTAATCAGGCGATCTCGAGGATTAGACGAAACTTAAAAGAGAGATTTCGAAACTCAATAAATTTGTATCATTTTCTCAAATGGACTGCTACGGATTCTGCCATCGAAAGAAAATGCTCTCATAAGTTTATTGGCCGTCGTTCAGGGTTCGAGTTTTTACCGGTCAAAGTCGTGAGAATAGATAAAAGATGAAAAGTGTAAGGGGAAGCCAAGATCTTTCGTGTAATTTCATTCCTTTATATGTTTCCATCCATCTCCTCCGTTCCACGAACCTTAATGCATCGACAGAAATGGTTTTACGTTGAGCTTTAAAAGTATGGCTACCTCTGAATATACTCCGGCTTTGTTTACGGAGTCTCTGGCGTCTTCCTACCCCGTGAATTTTTGCGAATTTATGCGTCTGCTCGTTTATTTCTCCCATCTCATTTTTGCGCTGTCGTTTTACGTACATTCAATCCTTCCGTTATTCGTTCTGTGTCTTCGCACTTTTTAGAACGTTCTCTTTTATCTCCTGGCCACATTCAGTATACGCAAACGACGTCGTCATTTTAATTAATTTTAGCTCCCCAGCGTCTCAGTTTGTGAAACTCTCAGTTATCTTTTTACAAGCCAATTTTAATGTCATTCTATTCACAGAGACTTTCATTTCTGTCCACTATGTCATCCTTCCATTCTTTTAATTAATATTTAATTTATCAACAAGGAGAAAAAGGAGAAACCCTTTCTGGAAGAATTTTACATTCATCGTATTTTTTTGTCCTTTTTATAAACTTCCATAAAACGCGCAAATTCACACGCAAATTCTTGCGTAAAATGAACTATATAAAGATGCGATGAAAGACTCTTTAATTGTCTTTTAGAATTCCTGGAAGAGGAATGAATAATACGAATTGATCAATGTAGTTTTGTAAAATTAACGAACCTCTTGTTTGAGTCTGACAAACCCGAGCCCGGAGATCCTGTTCGTGACAAAGGCTGCACTGTTTCAAACCTATCTACTCCCAAAGTCGATTCAGAACAGACCTTGCCGCTACCTGTAGACAATGAGGATGTTAGCAAGTCATCGAGCCTTGTAATTTTCTTTGAATTTTGAACGCTTTGAGCATAAAACACCACAGACTTTACAGCGAAACAATAGTGTTTAAATATCACTCTTACAAGACTACCTCGAAACTAATTATCCGCTATTCTATTTTAAACTTTACTATGCTTCTAGTAAATTTTATGGAGTGCTTAATAACTGGGCGACTCTTTCAATTTGTTCATCCACTTCCTACTCGAGAGTAACAAAAATATAAAAAAGTCCTTTGATTAATGAAAGGAATATTATTGGGTAAAATGAAATGTTGAAAAAGGATTCTTGAAAATTCTTTGTATATCATACCACGCGCGCCGCGAATATTCGAAGCTGGTTCAGATTGATTTTTATAGGTCACAAAACACATCTGACGAGTAGAAATGGCTTGCCCATTCAAGCCTGATTCGTAATTGGGCTCGTAAACAATGCAGCGAAATAAAAAAAATCGAGCGACGTGGTCAGAAATGAAGACTCGCCGCTTCCAGGTTCGAACACGGCTCGAAATGGCGAATGCAGGACGTGACACGATTTTAATAATCAAAATCTGTAGAAGCGTCTGGCGAAGGATTTCGGCTTGGCGTCTCGCAGGAGCAAGCTATGAAATATGCACAACATTCGGCATACTTAAACAGGAATCTGTGAATCCCTTGCGAACTGAATTCATCGAAGCGGATTGTAAAATTCTCAGGTTTCAGTTTTCTTTATCATCTATACGAACAAAAAGTTACGCTCGGAGAAAATCAATGGTGAATTATTCTTTAGAAATACATCAGAAATCATTGTTCTATCATAATTATAATTTAATCTGACTCCTCGATAGTGTCGAATAAATGCGTAATGATTTTCAGTGTTGTAGGATGGGTGGTACAAGGTTAAATCAAACAAGAAAATACTCTAGTACAATGTATGCATTTTCCTGCGAATCAGTTTCGACCATACTACAAATTGACACTGCGAAAGTCCACAAAACTGGACATCCATAGTTGGCGTCATAGGGAAAAGTAATTAATTTAATTGATCGGACTCGGCGAAAAGAGAACGATGAAACGAGTGCAAACAGTGCTAACGTAATTAAAAGCATCGCGCTCCGCAACTTTGATACATTAACAATACTTCTACAAAGATAAAAAAAGCACCTAATTTCCATCACTTTTTTCCATTTTACAAAATCGTGGAACAGGAAAATAAACTCGTAATAATTACTGTTTAAATCGGCGAATGTTTGAAAACTGTTTGACAGTACAATTTCGGAGACTCGAAAGGATTCGACGTAGTCAAATGAGGAAAACTTAACTTTGCTGAGATCTTAACGTAATGGCTCCCGGAAATACCTGATTGTGCGAAATGCAAGATTACCTTGGAGATTTCAGTCTGCAATTGACCCAGGCGTCGTCTTTCCATGAGACTGTAGAATAATCTAACAATTATGTTAACTGAAATTCGCAGGCATGAAAGGTATTCCTGGTGAACTCATTTGAAAATATCACGGAGATAAGAACCAATTATGAGGATCGGACGGACCAGTACCTATTCTTTCTCTAATTCCCCGGAAAGACATCATCCATCTGAAACTTCGCCGTGTAACTGCCGCGTGTCACGCCATCCACTCTTAACAGTCACAGTCCAACTCTCCGCTTTCTTTCATTCCTTTCTGTCCGCTTTTCATTATTCCCGCAATCCATTCTTTTTTTCCCCGCACTTCCGACAAGTACGTTGCGAAATTTTTCCCCAGCTCACATCCTATCCGAATTCCTTTCAGTTTACTCGAAAAAGAACGTCATTAATGCAACAATCGTGTATACTCGTGCACGATATTCATCAATCATCAAAGTTTAAAGAAATGTATTCCTTTGTACCAGCTCGGAACTCATTTCCTATGGATTCATCTTTACTTTCATTAGTTTATTTTAACGTCGAAATCCTTCAAGCGCGAAATTAAATGCGGCGTTTTTACTTCTTGTTTTCTCCTCTTTTACTGTGCAATCCAGGTTTTCAACGTCTCTTAGCTTGGAATCATGGTTCGACTCTCTATATGGCCCTTTCTTATTCTTCTTCCCGTTCTTCCGGCCCTCATTTGTCACAGACGTCTTATCGTGGCCCAAGTAAGTTATCAAGTGACGTCTAGCGTGTTGCTTCTTCTCTCGTTTTACCGTTCTCGATTCATCCCCCAGCAAATATAGCACCAGAGAATTCCTCTCCTTTATAGTACTCTTTATTACATTCACGCGAAATATTCGCAATGTTTTTTCTATCTCAGTCGCCGCTAAGCGGCTCTTTGTTCTATTTGCATTCCCGAATAAATGCACTGTGAAAATTAAATACGACGGAGTCATTTTTTATGAAGATCGTATTAGATTCGGGCCTTTGTTCAGCAAAGGAATTCTCTCCGAGATTTTAGCATGATGGCATAATTTATTTCGGTCATACTGTAATGTCCTACAATTTACAACGTTGTTACGTGCAATTTTTCGTGACATTTATTAGTTACATGTGATTTTTGAACGTTTAAAATAGCTGGAAATCGTTTTCCAGATTCCTCTATGTGCATCTTTGTCGGTCAAATCGTCCGTGGTTCCATGCTAATTTGGCTGTTTCTACATCCTTGAATTGGGTGACAACATCTCGGTACTAATCATTTCCGAAACGGGGCTTTGAATAGTTTCCTGTTTTGAATATGTCGAGAACCACTTCTGGGACTTTGGATTTGATCTCATTGCTGCAGACACCTTGGGAATGAGATGTCTGTAATCTTAGGAAACTCTACAGGCTAGAGTGTAAACGTTTCTTTTTCTTTGCGAAACGAACGTTTTGAAATTGAGTAGTAGACACAAACTTTAGATGTTTATAAACAATGCCGTAATATATGCTTTCTAAATTCCTTAAAGTGGAAATACCGCTACTCAAATTGAAGTACATTTTTCACTCCAATGAAGTGGGGTGTCACTTTTCTAACTCCTGGCTATTCTGGAATAAGTCAAACCAAGAAGTACAAATTTGGGAATTTTCCAAATTCATTCTCTTCTTTTTTTTCATAAAGTGGACACATAAATTCTTTGTGTTAAGGTAAGTGTACGAGTGCCGTTGTATCGTCTATTTCCGTTCAGAATTAAAAAATCAAACTTTATACTTTATACTTCTTTATACTTCTGTGTAATGTCTCAAATTTTTTACTTGTAGCTCTTTTTATAAATATAATTATTCGAATGGCGGTATTATCACTCTTTCTAGAGTGAAATCCACTCTAAAGAATTGAGAGAGCATATGTCGAATTATTTGTATCATTTCATCGTGAAATTCGAGTTTCCATTTGATCGTTTAGATAAGGCAGAACATAATTCAACATAGTTTTCTATTGTTTTGTTGAAAAACAAATACCCAGACGATTCTCGGAAAACCCGAAGATATTACTTATAGATTAGTTCTTCCGTCCGCAGTGTACAAGTTTCCCCATTATCGAGCATTTATCAAATCTCACGTCATTTCCGCACCGGTGCAGCATTCATCATAGCGGAGGTCCATTCTACGAGCAGTAAATCTGCTTAGTCGTCGATCCCAACGACGCTTTAGATTCACCTGGATGCTGCCGGCGAGTGCGAGCAAGAGAATACGAGAAACGAAGGTAGAACGAGCTTATTCCTCGAGTCTATTATCTCCGTTGCCCTGAGATACGTTCCAGATGAAGTCTCGAAGCCACCTCATGGTTGGTCGGATCAGTTGCGATCGAAATTTGCCATCGATCGACCGAAATGCTCTACCGGCAATTGCAATCATACCATAAACCTCAGGCAGCCGATATCTAGGCATTCCTTGCGCCGTTCGCATTGCGATACGATTCGGAATTCGCTAATTAGCTTGGAGAACTTACTTAGCCCTTGCATGCCAAGTTCTCACGTACCTTCGCTGCTACGAACGACTAAAATTGCTCGAATGACTCGTAAAAGTCACGGCAATAGGATATGCAAACGATACGTACGAATTGAAAAAAAAAAATCCGAGAAAAAATTATTCGCGTGTTTTTAGTTAATGAAAGAGACATTTTTTAGCATGGCGTTATTTTATTTTCAGCCGAGAATAAATTTGAATAATGATGAAGCGGCGAAGTTCCATATAAACTTTATCGCGGTATAGATTTCATCTGCACTTAGTTAATAATTTGACTAATCGTACAGTTTTCAAGTAAAATATAGTCGACGTCCTTCACTAAACGTATGGTACTCGAATAACACAACCTGACCTATGGCAGAATTTAGGTCGCACACGATCCTTACAATTGGGCTTCGAAGCATCTCGTGTATGACATAAATGCAACGTTACACGTAATGCTTATATGAGCCTGGCATAGAACGATAAGACCAGCAGCGCCGGAAATTATATCAAGGGTCTATAAAATGGCCATTTCCATTTTTGTTATGCAACCATTAATTCTTTTGTAAAGTTTGTTTCTAACTTACAATAATTCACATTGTTTGTAATTTTTACCTGTGAATTGTTTACCTGTGGTATTTTCAAATTCGATCTTTCTATCTGTTACAGGTGAGTAACCCTGAACAATAAATTTTGATTGGTGTGTGGTAAGTTTTATACAATTCTCGTAAATTCATATGTATTCACTTGAAAAAAACTTGCGGAATTCGGAACAATGTATTCCGCAACTTACGGTCGTTCCATGGAAAGTTGTTTTCCGTTTCGAGACATAAAATACTTTTTAGTTTAATATTAACAATAAGTTGTGTACAATAAACTTATACAAATTTATTCATTTTTTCTTTTGCCAACGATTTAGCCTGATTTCCGGTCCAAACAAAGATTTTTTCACAAGAAATTACATTAAATTATTTGATATGTAGAAGGTTTTAGGATCGGCTATTTCCGTTTCCAGTTTTTCCAAATTAAAATCGCCAAATATGTGCAATTTCATTTGTGTTAAAAAACAGCGGGATCAACTGTGGAATGTAGCAAATAAAATAACTTTTTTCTCTCCATGTAACAAGGAAAAAGGCAACGGAAAAAACAAATAATATCGTTAAAAATTAATTAAATGCATCCAGCTTTCCAATCCAATCATTCCCGAATTTTTCTGATCAAAGCTGTGAGTATTGATGGGGAAAAATCAGAGATTAAATTATTGTTAAAATTGTATTTACGATCTTTGACGTACATTCGCGTGACGAGTAAACGACGCATCGGAATATGTAATTTTTAACAGTACAATTAATTCGTTAGTGGCGACCTATTTGGGTTGTAACATATTCATTCATATTAATGCAAACTGGCCTACACAGGAGCGTACACATTGTATTACGTAGAGGGTGCGCATTCTAAGTTGCGTGTGTGTAACCGGACGCAACAATGCCAGGTGTTAGTGAAATCAACACGTGGCTAGTCCGTTGTTGAAGCTGCCCAAACAGCCAATTATCGCAATACGCGAATCACACGCGATTATCTTGCAAGCAGGGTAGAAATTGTTCGGCGAGGTAGCGTCAACTTCATTCGTTTTGCTACGAATAATTACACCGATCCTCTCAACCTGGTTCTCCTTAAACTTTCGCAGATCCTGTTCTGTCGACGAAAAAGTTCATTGACTTAGACTGCATCTTACTATTGAATAACATTGAATTCCAAAAAAAGAGAGACAGCGGTGCTGAATGGTTTTATTAATTTTTCTGTCGGATTCGTGTCAAACTTTCAAGAACTTTTTGAAGTGAACATTGAATCACAATTTCATGAGAGAGAATACATCTATTTATGAACAAAAACTTGGCATTTTTACACGAATCAAAGAATAACACGTGACGAAACAGCGGACTAGAAGTATCACGAACTCGAACAGTTTCAAGTTATCTGTAACGTCGCGAATCCTCGCTCGCACAGTGACTGTGCACCGTTCAAGTTAAAAAGTTTTAACGACCTGCAGTGTAACAGCGTCTCGAAGCTTCATCTAGCCGATAATCCTGGTGAGTCCCAGTTCAGGAAACTGCAAAAATATAATCAGTCAAGCGACGTTTCTGGCAAGTGGCCAACAGCTTTTGCGAATACAGCGACGAAACTCGTGCGGCTTGCTTGATCCGCTTCAAACGAAGCGGGAAATGCTCTCTTTCCTCTCGTCTACCTCTTTTTCAGGTGCCATGCGTACTTTATGACGATACGCCAACTCTCTCATCCCTCGCGCTTCTCAGCGATAAACATTTTTTCTTAGCCACCGCCGTTCACTTGAGCACGTTTCATTTCATTTGCATAATTTTTGCAGTTACTCAAACTTTGCGCGTATAAAAATAAAGAATATACATCAAGATCTCATTGATTAACTAGCTTGCAAGGTTTGCAATTTGTTTATTATTCATGAGGATTAATAAACTAATGAAAGCCGAAAATTCTTCTTGTCTTTTTGTTCCGCAAAGTTTTGAGGAGTCAACAGTTTTCATTTGAAACTAGCAGGTTATATTTTGCTCCAATTAAGATGTTCCAAAGACTGGGAGCATCGAAAGTTGCTTTAATTAGTATCATCTTTCGAGCGAAATTTTCCGAATTCGGATTTCGCCCAGAGTTGCAATTAGTACGTTTAATTGAGTTGGGCAATCTTTAGCTGAACGATATCAATCTTCAACGTCATTAGGAAATTTGCAGTTTTCACAAGTATTTTAATTACAAATTATCAGAATCCAAACTTTCCTATTCAAAAAATGGTGATTCTTTAAAAAAGGAGCTTTTGACGAGTTTACAAGTTCACAACTCAAGAATTGAGAAAAACTGCAGCATCATTTTAAAATCACGTGACTGCGGGCAAAGAGCAACGGTCGAAGGGAATGAATTCTGCAAGCAGGGTTTATTGTTGGCTGCGCGACCCGTCACGTAAAGAATTCCGCGCAAATATCGAAGCTCGCGTAGTCATCGGGGATGTGCTCGTGACATCCCCCCACGGCTCCGGCGCAATATAAGCGCTGCCATGTGTGCGCAAAGTTTCGCCGGATATTCTTGAAAGCTAAACTTTGCGATTAACATTACAGAGGACGTTAAACAAGAAGTCCGAGCGCCCGAGAAGGCCCACGAGAGAATTTCACGCTCGTTACCGTCAAAACGTTGCAGTTCGCCGTGCTCCGGAAATGGCAACATTCAAAAACGAGCTCGAGCTTTATTCCCATATTACATTTTCTCTTCCCCTCTGTAAATCTCATAAAAATTTCTGACGCTGTAAAAAGCTGGCATTATTCTACCTTTTCGCGCGAGTTACACTCGACAAATTTGCATGAAATGTGTATACGTGCAATTAAACGGTACAAAAATGTCACGTCGATAAGAGAGGATGCTTTTCCCAGTTTCTTCTTCACGTCGCATTTTTTCTATGAATAAATTGAGGCTTATGAAACATTAATCAATGTGATTGAGGAGGATCAATTGTACAGAGTTTCATAAATTTCTGATGGATAAGTTGGCCGTAGTTGTATTAGCTATATTAAATGCATTACGTTATCCGGTGGTCCGTCTATTCTGGATTCCGTATTCCGAGCCAGCAGCATATTATGATGTCATTACCCGTCCGGAGCTTACATCCACTCTTCCGGGATTACTGCGCACAGCAGGTTCCCTTATCGTACCTACGACTCAAAGATCCACGCGCGTCCTTTTATTATGCTTCTTCCACACAGCGGTGCAGGTGTAAAAGTGAGTTCGTTCAATGCAATACGCAGCTTGAAAATCCAATTTGCATTTTTGTAATTAATTTACCGGTGTTTCGCATCGAATACGTTCTTTCCCGTTCTTCATTATAAAATTATTGCTCTTAATTTAAATTGTTCCGTGCGTGATTAAAAGCGTCTTTGGCCTTGACAACCTTTCTAAAGAAAAACTGTTACAGAAGTAACAGTTGGACGAATTAAATCCCCCGGTTTCAAAAAAAAGCCTGAAGTTTTAGTCCAACAGTCTGCGCACGCTGCAAACATTTGACACATGAAAAATGCATAGCTAGTTTTAATGAAAAACGCATTTAAATACGGCAACGGAAGTCGCGCGCACGATTTTATTTTTCGAACTTCCCATTTTAATTGTCAAAAGTCTGTGAATGAAAATTTTGATGCTTGCACTTCTTGATTTCATTTTTTAAATCAAATTTGACAAACTGTGATTAGTTGCTGATAACTAACTCCAAATCGCGAGATTTATAAAAGTATCGAGTACGTGACGGATGAACATTGAATTTCTCATTTCTGAAATAATATTTGCTGTTGCTGTTTTGATGAAATTATCTATAATTTCTCCTTTTTGGTTCTTGTTAGTTTGTTCAATCGTGCACCGAAATAAAATATGATGTTGGTTTAAGGCGGAAATGTAATCATATTCGAAACTGCGAGGAAAAATTGTATCTGCTCGAAGAAACTCTTTAATCTATCGCAGGGAACGTCAATTAGATTAATCAAAACGAATAACTGGAGAATTAAGGTCGACACCTTTTCCTTTCAGACACGCTAATACTTTTTCTCCTTCGTTCTCTTAAATCATAGTTACAGCTTGTCTTCCTTTAATCGTATAAGTACACATGAGACCCACGAAGTAAGAAATACTGGATAGCCGAATTAATACGATTAATTTGATTAATCCAGCCGTGTCTGTGGCGGCAGCTTTTTCTCGTTCAATCGGACGATGAGAAAAACGCTCTTCAGATTAAATGTCGAGACCTTTTTTCTCCCGCTGTCAGTCTGCTAATTCAAACATATTTTCAGACAGATTTGTTTTTCTCGATTTAACAATATTACGCGTAATTTTCATCATCGTTCTTTGAACGTTAAAATGATTTTTCGAACAAAGGAAAATAACGATGAAACAATTAACATTAGAGAGAATAATGCAATTTCATCAACGAACGAATGCTCGCATGATTGAATGTGATTAAAATGCACGCGGCGTAAATGGAACTGCGAATTTGGGTTCATGAAATTTTCGGTGGTCCCTGAATCGAGTGGTATTAGCGCAAAGAGAATAGGGCATTAATTGGATTTCGAAACTAGATGGATAAGGTCTATCGGAGTATTTGGATTTTCGAATTGGAGCTGTAATCACGGTAAGATTCATCGTAAGCTTTTCGCGAAATTCGTCGAACTATTGGTTTTCTCGAGTTGTATCGGCGAGTTAGGGGTTGACATTTACATGGGTATTCGCGGCAAGCACAGCTGCAGGATCCTGACGATACGTGCCGAGGTGGCCTCGTTAATCTTCGAACAATCTTAATCTCCGGTTAAACGCGAAACCGATATTATTCAAACGAGCCGCTCTACCCTTAATCGCGCCCCGCCAACGCCCACGATCTATCTAGATACAAACACCCTGCCATCGCTCACTTTTCAAATTGATTTCCCAAACTCACCGCGTTTTTGCGTTCGTTTTCCTTTTCTTTCTTCCAGTCTCGTGGAATAAGCTTTCCGGAAATTCCCCGTCGTTTATCAATGATAAAATCACACGGAGTTTGATATTGCAAAATTGAAAAGTCTCATTACCTTCGAAATATCAACATTTCGACTTCCTACAATTTCGCGAATTTCCTGCCATTGGTAAACAGGAAATACAAGTTCGATGAATACGCCGTTGCAGCGCAACAGGAAAAATCGAACGCGGACAAAGAGTGTAGCGCAATAAAATGGGAGAAGGCAAACAAGACGGAGCTCAGGGAAGTTATTCGCGTGAAATAATTACGTAAGCTGAATGAAGGCTCCCGGGCATGCCTGAAAGCGAAGGGAAATCGATGCGCCTAGGCCTTTTGTGCACCTACGTGACTCCGCTGGCAGTTGATTAGCGCGATTCCGGAAGAACGGTTAACCACCCTGGACAGCCCGATGATTAGTTACATCTTCCGAGCTTGGCTTTTTAGACAAACCAACTTTTTTCTCGTTTTCTTTGTGCGATTTAATGGATTAAGTTGGCATTTTATGCGAGACTGATTGATTTTGTTTTCTTTGTTACTGAAAATAAAGAATTCATTCGGAGTTTTTTCGAACTTCGCCTTTTAATGCTTCGTAATGAGACTGACTTTATTTTTCGAAACTTTTCGATCTGTTGAAAGTCTTTAATCGACTTAGCTTTAAAATATTAATTGCAGCTTCATCAAAGCTGCGATTGTGCTAGTTTCATTCAATTAATGTTTGATTGAGAAAGAGACAATTTCCATATCAATCCGATTGGTAAGTTCGGTAAATTTACATTTTAATAAAACTTGAAGGAAAGCGTTCGATTGATCATCGTAAATCTATTAATTCAATCACTTTGTCTTTGTTGATGCTGTAAACTCGGGAAATCATTAACTGAAATCCTATTACCAACTTAAAATAATCTGATGATCTTCTAAAGTTTCGAGTAATTGATAAATCCAAAGCTACGAAAGCTTTGAATTTCTAATAAACGAGTTTAATCGCGCCCAGTTTTTCTTGTACTTTACTTCGAGGATGACTCAAATTGTCTTCATCCGCGTAAAGTCGATCGATAGCGCGCGAAAGAACAGATTTATTGCTCCAGAAAATCCCTCCTGTTCTCCGGCTCGATAAGCTTGATAAGTTGATAAGCAGGGCAGTCTTCCGCGAGAACATTTCACATTCTTGCCTTTTCAAACACGGCTTGAGCTCGGACTTTCATGGCCCCAAGGCCTAAGTTCTTTTTGCCGCAAGTCTCAAAACGACGGATCTCGAATACTTCGTACTTTCCATTTCATTGCTTCTGAAAAATAGTTCACATTTTTGCTTTTGCAATATCATTTTTTTCCTAAAATATAACTTATGAAACTTTCTTGTGCCATTTTTACGAAAGAAACGTTTCTTGTTAAAAGAGGATTTCGTTATCTTCAATCTGTTTTATCCAGAGGTATAATCTTTATTAGGAAGAATTGAAATGAGATCTTGAGGTACGTCGTAAAACAGAAGGAACCGCGCAATTTGATTTGCAGTATCTGATAAGTTCATGGCTCTCCCGTGGCTCAAAGCCGTATAACGAATGAGAGAAGCTTTGAGCTCGTCGACGACATTCTTAAAAGACGAGGGCCTCATTCGACTATCATTTCTTCCTCTTGCCTGCATCTCCTCAGACCCAGATTCTCCTCCTCCCAACCTCCTTTCTCACTCGCTCGACGAGGGTTTCATGTCACGCTAGCGTAAACGTTTCATCAAAGGGTGCAAAGAGCGGAAAGAAAATGGTTACTCTCATTTCTTTAACGAAGCTCATAAAAGCACGGAAATAATCCCGATTCCCGAGTCAATAAAAACCTCTTTCCCCATGCGAGAACCGCATCAAAGTCGAGAATTAATCGCGCAAATCGCTACAAAAAGTCCACGAAAAAAAGCGCGAATGACGAACTATATCGATGAATTTGTCAAGCTTTTTGCTGTCCAAGCATTTCTCCGACAATTGCATTACATTTCTCAATTTTTTTCATCGTCACGTTTCACTGAAAGAATGCTGAAGAAAAGTAGAGAAAACGCGTCGTTGTTGCAAGCGCGACTTTGTTAACTCGCAAAGCGAAAGACAATCTGAGACACTTTGCGAAAGACTGACAGTAATTGACTCGCGAAAAATTGCAGCGGAAAGTTTTGTACTCCGACTACGGCTCTTAAATGTTGGAATGAAAATCATGGCGACGAAATACTTCGTGGCGCGTTATTATTAATTTCCACAATTGCATCTCGAAAAGAAAACAAACCGAAACGAGTGTAATACGAAAAAGCGCGGAAAGTGAAATCGTACGATGTATTAAGATTAGTTACGAAAGTGGAGTAACAATGTTCTCGCTTATCTGTCGCGTCGTTACAAGCGCGCGGTGTCGGCTGATATTTATTTCGGGTATATTACCCTCGAAAGTACGCGCACGGAACATACGACCAAAGCGAGCGATTTATGTATTGCATAAGTAAATTTATGCATGTATACCGCGTGTACGTCTATGTACATTTAAGTAGCGTATACATGTGAGGGTTGCATCCCGCACGCGTATCTCGAGGGAGGCAGAAGCTACCTGCAGCCTTATACAGTTCAGTGCACCGTAATCACTGGCTCTTTGCCGCACCTCGCCTTCTTCGACCCACTAAAATTTACCTCGACGTTCAACATTTTTACAGCCGCAGATATCTCGCGCATTTTGTTTTAACGATACTCCCAAACAGCAAGAGCATTTTGACGCTCGACTTATTTTTATCCTCGTTTAATTACAGAGATATTTCACATATAAAATATTATCAAACCCTGCAAACTATTCATTCGTACAATCTCGGGATATTATTTTTGCTTCGTCAGGGTATCGCGGTTTGTAGAGGAGAGTGTACCTCGGCACTCTTTCAACACCTGAAACAACGCGTAATTATTCCTTACTGATTACAAAGTCAGCAAAATGCGAATTTTTTCTTTGGCGTTTAAACTGTATTATATGAGCTGGGTACAGTTTTTTACGGAGAAAGAATCGTTTTCCTGGACGATCATTGAATTCCCCGCAAAACCTCGCACGCCATCGTCTCGTTTATCTCGGTGTTGCTCGCCGTAAAGCTTCTTTACAGGCTGGTACGGATCAGCGTATTCTTTTACCTGAGTTTTCTGACTTCGGTCGTTTCGGGCAGTCGGTAACTCACCGCTCTAATTATGCAAGCTTCGTCATGGGCGCAACCTTAGTTACGAGCTTAACTCTCCAAGTTAAGCAAGGCTGAACATGAATAATACATTATTTGTATCAGCAGGCCGATAAAGAACGGCCCTAAATTATTTGCAAACGAGGGAGATCTTCGCGAACTTCGTTAGCGAGATAAATTGCTTTCGTGCGGAGTATGATTTTTAAGGGTGAAGAAAATAAATGAAAAAACCGAAGGGTATTTTTTGAAGATCGATAACTAATTCAGCAAAATAAAATGATCAAAATGTATACGAAATTTCATTATCTCAAACTTCATTATCTCGAAACTTCCGTTTTCATGTTCTTTTCACATAAAACAGTTGGAAAAAAGGGTTTTCATACGACAGAATTAAATTTCGAACGTGCTCCTAGTTGTGTACGAAATCGTACGAAATCCGATCATTTTTCACAGTCAAGAATGTAAAATCTGTATCAGGCATTCGAGCTAAAAATATTCTTGAGTGGAAGTACTTGCGGTTTTTGACAAAACAAAATTATTTACATTCGACCGAAGTCTTTGGTTTCAACATAGAAATAAAATACAGAATTAGAGTTATAGAAGGTGGAAATAAAATTCAAATTCCTCAATAGTTGACTTCAATTTATTTGGTTTAATTTTGTCGCATCCAATAATAAAGTTTTAATTAGATATTAGAGCATGAAGAATTTTTAAGTCAAACTGCAGATTTAATATTGGTTGAAAGAATGTTTGAAAAAACACCTGGAATTCGAAGAGGCTAAGCGAAAATAATGTCGGAATTTAATTATTCCTGCTACCCAAAACAAAGAGTAATGCCACTCTATATTAAATTAAAACTGTATTTCAATCAATTTCAATAACGTTGATGCAAAATATTGTTAACTATATAATGGAATATTGTGATGATTGGTTTCGAAACAAGAACTTCAAAGCTTTCCGTTGTAGCCTTGTAACAAAGTTTTAATTATGTTTTTTGTGAGCCATAAAAAAGCTTACAGTTATTTCCGAGGTACGCGTTATACATATGAAATGGGGAACGATAATTCTGATGATTAAAATGTTGCTACGCAAAAATGTACGAATATGTACTGGAATAAAGTTACAATAGTGTAACATAACGATAAAATCGAAATCATAAAACAACGTTATTATAAACGAATCGTTTTTTTCAGGCACAGGATTTTCAGTAATTGACGTGGGATTCCATTCCTAATTGTACATGTTTAAATTAATTATAATTTACAATATCGTTCTGTACTGTTGTACTTCAATTAACTTTCAAGGCTTTCATTTCTCGTGAGATTGATTTATCTTCGAAATACATTAAAATACTCTACTGATAACAAACTTATTCTTCAATCGTTCTTAAACATCGCACTCAACAAAAATTGTAAAAAAAAGGATCGAAAAACTATAAAGAAAAGAATTCTAAACGATTTAAAAAGAGACCCATCAAAAAATAATAAAAACTATACGAGTAATCATTTAGGCACTTCAGAAAAACGTTGTCGTCGACGTCGCTCTCTTTCTAAAGGTTTCACAAATTTTTAAATGAACTTTTCACTCAATATTCTCAATACATATGTTCTTAATATTCGCCAAGTTTTGTCAGTATTAATCGAAACTTTCCAAGTATTCGTTCAATCAAAAACCTGGTTTCTATTTCGCGAACATCAATCGATACTTGGAAGATTTATATTTGCTTCTGGTTAATTTCACAGGAAGATTAATGACGTATGCGTGCGTACATGATACCCTTCGGCATCGTGATTCCTTGTCTCGTGCATGTTCATCAAAGCCCGTTTTGCTGTAATAGATAATAACGAAGGAAAGCGAGATAGATAATTGCGAAAGAGCATCCGCGCAAGCATTCCGCACATTACTGCCAGAAATCGTACATATCCTTTAGCTCGAATCTATGGAATTTCATTGGACGGATCCGACGGTTCGCTCGGAGCTCGACGGCCCGCGTGAATATTTCAAGAATAACAAGCTCCGCGATGTACTTTCAGTCTTGGACCACTTTTGACGCTCGCATATCGACTCGCGCATACCGCTCCTCTTTGTCACGCCTCTGAATATTCATCTCTGATGCTGTTCCCGCTGTTATTGATGAATTTTCAACGTGACATTTTTACTTTCATCTCGGGTAACACGTTTATTACGAAAATGTCGATGCGCCATTTTATTAGACGCCGAGATCCAGAGGACTTCGCATATTTATCATCGCCCGAATTGAAACAAATTATTAAATTTCACATTCATCAATACATATTGAATTTTCAATAACAATTCAATCCGAGAAAATATTATTAAACCAGTGGCGACGGGATTTTCGGAAAAAATTGCACTTCGATACACGGATACGAATTCGCTTCGCTTATCTTAAAATAAAATACCAAACCGATGTAACTGATAAAAATAGACGCGTCCTGTATTTTCCTTTTCCTTTAAAAGTTTTTTCCCGTCCGTTTCATTTATTGATGCGCTCCGTCCGTTACCCTATATACGATATTCGTCCAGTGACGTTAGAAATTCATCATTCGTTCGGTTTCGCAATTTTAGCACTTCGGCAAAATACACATCGTTCCGTTCAATTAACTCCGGTGATATTTAATCTTTACAAAACGTGACCCCACAAGGAGATCCAGGATCAGCGAATTTCATAGCCAAAGCATTCGTGGAAAGAGAAAATATAATCTCACGATGTCCGAAATGAAATGATATCGCTTAGGGCTTTTTCTTCGTTCGCTAGACTGATTAATTAACCGCAATTGAGAGAAAAGATACAATCTACAAAAGGCGTTTGACATCCGTGGCATTTGTTGCTAAATTTGTCACTGATAAAGGCGATGTTTCCAGTCACGATTTCTAGTCATTAGACGTGGCCCCCACGCGAGGAAAGCCGTCATACACGAAAGGGACTAATCGACGCAGGGAGATAAAAGCAAACATTATTCGTCGCTAAAGAAGACGAGGTGTTGCGTGAAATTGTTGCCAACCGCAATGTTGGCGGGTATTATTAAGGTCTTTTTACGCCATCGTTTCTTCCGCCCCATCGTGCATCGTCGGAGTCGGAGGGCGCCGACGTGAGCCGAGGTCACCCGAGCGCGGCACTCTGGGTCAGGTCACGCGGGTCAATCGCCTCCCTCGTTAATATTGCTCGCGACTTTTAACAGGGTGTAGACCCTCGTTTCTCATAACCAGCTTCGTCATTCCGGGGACACTTCTTTTTTATTAATTAGCCCTTGCTTGCATTATTCCAAGTGCACGGGGTTACTTTAACCCTTAACCCTCTCTCCCCTTCTTACGTGCTGTCGTGATCTTGCGCACTTAAACGTGCGAGTACGGGCGCGTTACGTAATACATCAATTCGAATAAAAAAAGCGACACGTAAAACTGGGAAATTATTAAATCTTGGGGACGAATTCGTGTAGTCGTTTGTAGGAATTTTAATTTGCATGAATGTAAATTACGAATTTGTACAAATGAGATGTAAACACGCGAAAATACGTCACACGTACTTGATTGCACGGCGTAGACGTGATTGGAATTGCGATTTTATAAAAAGCTTCGGAAATCGTGGCTTCGTTTCCGGCTAAATAACACGATTTCGAAATAATTCGCTGTTCTTTGTTTGAATCTCAAAGAAGGTTCATCGGCAAATAAATACTGCATTTGTTCAGTCTTTTTTGAACTCTCGATATTATTCAATGAGTTTTCAAAATAAATACTGCAATGTATTCATTGACGTATGTTAATTTATAACACAGCATTTCTGCGGTTTTTCGGATTCTTGTGCTTGCCCGCATTGATAGAGGTGAATAATGTTGCGAATGGAATTAATTGTTAACGTTTTTTTCAAAAATGTACAAAAAAATTGACACAAGCGCACGGTTGAAAAACTTTCGATCAGATGAAAGTTGGATCGAATCAAATGTTGTTGATTCAATTTTATCAAAAATGAAAATGTTCTGGCGCTAAAAGCGTCTTGGCATAAATGCTTTGCTCCTACAATTAGACCAACTTTTTTTCAAGCCAAGCGAATTTTCCTCACAATGAAGTAAAATACATTACGAGATGTATGAAACACGTTCCTACTTCGTTTGAAAAAGCAGCATCGTTTCTCTCTTAGCTCCATGACTAAATTACATTTTATTACGCAAAAGAATAGCTTTGGCAAAATTTCAACGTCGCCATGCCCTCAAAAACTATGACACCACTCGAATAACGCATCGCTTAAAGCGCAATGTTTATCCTCCACAAACAAGTACGAATTAAACGTTGTATCGTCAAAGCACAGCATTTTTCCTCTTTTCGCAAATTAGATGTAAAGAAACGAAGTTCAAATTTGCACTGAGCAATAAAAAATAGCAAATAAGTCTGGGTACAGAAGTGGAAAAACTTGCCGGCATCGCACCCTTCCAAAACGAAGCAAATCCCTCACGTTGGGGTTCTAGGAACCTTCGATTAACCCCT
>JABFQM010000499.1:0-34287 GCA_022816865.1 Zelostemma sp. ZL-2020 | reverse complement strand
CCTAGGACCCCACCAGGGGCTCCGCCCCTGGACCCCGTGTCAGTGGCCTTCGCTAGCGATCTGTTTCACTTGAATCACTTAATCACTTAATCAACGAATTCTGCTCACGATAATGACTGGGGTTGGGGTTTCACCGATTCGAAAAGATCAGCTCGACGTTGCACTTTCGGCACAAAAATCGCCTTTTCCCGCTCTTTTTTCAAAAAAATAATGTACGCGCTACGAGCCTCGACATTAAGAGGACTTCGAGGCCCTAGCAGCGTAATGTACTATTTCATACCTCGAAAAACCCATTTGCGCTTTTTTTGCGGTGTTTGGTTTGAAATAATCGTAGCAGAAGCAAATGGACTGTGAGCTACTCGAGCAGTATGCAATTCTTCCGGCGCGCAATCTATAATTCCCATAAAACCCTCTGGTAAACTAAGGGGGCTTTTTGGAGGATCAGGGATCTTCTCTGCACATTCTTGGGGGCTCGAGATAAAAGTAGGATCTAAATAAGATACAATAAAAAATGCATTCCTTGTTTAAGTTTCAACAATGCCATATTTTTTCTGCTGCTCGTCCTACCATTTATTTGAAATTTAATAGATTGAACTCCTTCGGGCACGACTTGCGTTGGCAGACAACGGATCGGACATGAGCCTTTCTTTAATTCTCTGAATTTCGAGTGCATTTTATATTGCTCTTTATCAAAGTGAAAATAGCACACTCTATTTTTGATGACTTGGTCAGTAGAAAGTTCTAAAAAAAATTTCTATCGTTATATTTATACCCTGATGTAGGTGGAAAGCTGTAAGAAAGTGTAAACTAGCTGCAGAAAATCAGACACAAAAAAATGCAATGAGCTGCACAAAGTTGCTTTAAAAAAAATGAAACGAATTGCACAAAGTTGCTATAAACAGCAAATAAAACTGCTAATAACTACGAAAAGCTGTAAAAAACTACGAAACACTGCAAAAAAAACTAGGGAAATAATTGCAAACATCTGCCAAAAAATGCGAAAAACTGTAAAAACTGTAAAAAGTTGCGAAAAGCTCGAAAAAACTACGACAAACTGCTAAAAAATTGCGAACAGCTACAAGAAGCTGCGAAAAACTAATAAAATTTATCATGTACAAAAACTAAATTAATCTACACAAAGCTGCAAAAGCTACAATAAATTGCAAAAAACTTCGAAAAATTATACAACACTATTAAATGTATCTTTTTAGGTAATTAAAAATAACAACAGTGTCTTGATATTACTTGAATGTTTAGTAAAAAGTAAAATGTGATCAAAGTAACATGTATTGATATCAATGTTGAATATTCAAATATATATTTTTTAAATATATTATTGAGCCAGCATAATCAACAGTGCGCGTGAAACTTCGAAATGTTCGCCTGACGAAGGCAAATTCCATACACATTCGAAAAAAAATATGCAAAATATGAAGAAAAAAAAATTCTGTGTTGTTGAAAATAAAATGTATTACAAATTTCCTTTATAAAATTTGCTTCCTCAACTTGAATTTGGCAAGTTAAAAATTCAAAACCATAAATTTTTGCATCTAATTTTTTTGAACGTGTATGGAATTTGCCTTCGTCAGGCGAGAATTTTGACGGTTTACGCGCTCGGTCAGTTATGCTATTCGCGGGCTCAATTATATATATTATATATTATGTATCTTTCATGTATTATGATTTTTCGCAGTTTTTCGCCTCTTTTCGCAGTTTTTTGCAGTTTCTCACAATATTTTGCGATCGTTTGCAGTTTTTTTTGCAATCTATTGAAGATTTTCGCAGTTTTTTGCCGCTTTGTGCAGATTATTTCAGTTTTTGTATTTAATAAATTGTAATATAGATTTCCGCAGTTCTTTGCAGCTTTTTGGCCGTTTTTTGAAGTTTTTGCACTTTTTCCAGTTTTTTTTCAAGTTATTCGCAGCATGTCGCGAATTTTTGACAGTTTTTTGCAATTATTTGTGGATGTTTGCGGTTTTTTTGCAGCTTTTACGCAAGGTTTTGCAGTTTTTAGCCTACTTTTAGTTTTTGGGAAATTTTTTGCAATTTTTCGCGGTCGTTCGCAGTTTTTTGCGTATTTTTCGCAGTTTTACAGCCAGCGTGCAGTTTTCCTGTTTCCCACTTACTTCAAGGTGACCTTCGAAAGTTTAACATTAAGGGGAGAGTGCCCTTGGCATAAACACTTTTTGTTTCGGAAAAAACTGAATTTTATTACTTCTAATTTTAGCGGTTTGTTCTTTACAATAACTGTGTAATTTTTTTAAATTTGGAAAAATGCGTATTTATAGCATTCTTTTTTTTAAAAAACGAATAATAAAAATATTAATAATAATAAACTCACTGCAAAACTGCATATTGCCCGTAACTTTTATCCAACGTTTCACCAGATTTCGATCTGATGGAAACGCATGCGACGGAATTTCGCTTGTGGATTTGCACCCTGGCACACAACAAGCACGAACCATTTTGGTTTCGAAAAACGCACAAAATATCTCAAAATGCTGCAGCTCGAGAAACAGGCAGGTTTTTATCGTGAAACTGATTTTCATGAAATTTCTCCGTATTCCATTTATTTGAATATCTTTAATTGGAGAGGGCGCTGAATATCGTACGATCTATGCAAGAGTTTGCACAGGCCTGCTCATCTGTGCGTTGCGCAGCACTAGCGCCATCTACATAGGTTCGTGCCAATTGGAACTACACTTTGGACGCGCCGCCCTAATATGAGTTTCACAGGCCTGATCCCTAGTTTATATTCCCAAAACGTCATCTCGACGTAGCATCGTGTTAACAATAATTCATTTATTTCAAACTGTTGAAAGAAACCAAAAAACAATGTTATTTAACGTTCAGCTTGTTTTTGTAACATTTGCGATTTTGACGATTCAGTTTTGCGAAGGTTTCAACAAATATTCGGCCGAAGCGAATGAACCTACAGATGAAAATCCTGTACAAGAACCGATATCACTGCGAGATTTGGACAAACCGTTTCGAATGGCGAAACTCAATATGCTTTGGATAAAAGCTAAACACGTAATTTACCTTCGTTTCACTTTTCTAACCTCTTTTCCGAAACTTCCGATTTATTCATTTTTTATTATCACGATTTTTATTTGCAGCGCTTGCCCGATCCCAAATTACAATCCATATTTAGCGAACTCAAAATACACGATAAAGAAGAAATTGTTTACAAGCACTTCAAAGCGGAAGGAAAAGACAAAAGCGGCTTAGAAGAAGCAAAATTGCGGAAAAAGTTAATCGGTAACTTGATCGAAATTGATTCTGAAGCATATGTAATTTACAATTTCAATTGAAAACATGTGTGATTATTTTATGTCAGGAATCATGAGTACTTACGGCCTTTTGGAGCACTTTGCTGAAACGGACGATCCGAAATTACTGGAAAGGCACAAAGCTTTGAATGATGGAAGCAATTATGTTGCCAAAAATGTTTTCCAAGATCAAAGATTGAACAAATTGTGGGCCAAAGCTGAAATGGCTGGATTCAGTCGTAAGCGTGTACAATTTGTCCAGCGTTAATTGCTGTTGACGTTATACTTATTGTTATGTAAAATGTTTCAGACGAAGAACTCGAAGCTCTCAAAGAAGAATTTACTCACCACCAGGACAAAGTAGACGAGTACATGAGCCTGTTAAAAGACGTCAATTCCGGGGATCCCGATATTGATGAAAGTATGCTCGTGGATGCATAATTTTTCTTTGTATATTTTACTGTATTTATTATATGTTTATTACAGACAGCGTACACCAAAAACCTGAAAGTTGGAACATGTTGGATGAAGAAGAGGAACCAAATAAAAAAATTGGGAAGAAAATGGATCATTTAGCCAAAACTAGTTTATTGAGGTACTCTATTCAAAAGCAAAACAAATTTGAAATGTTGACGGAAAATTTTTCTTTGCAGGGACAAGCATATGGAACTACGAAGTAGTTTCGACACTTTGGATCGTTTGACGGCACAAGGCCCCAAACACAAAGAGTTTGTTGAACCAAAAGTGCAAGGCTTATGGAGAATGGCAGTCGAGGCGAAATTTTCGTCAAACGAGCTAGCCTCTTTAAAAGTACATTTTCCACACTTTAACTTCGAGAATTTGTAGTTCATTTGCATAAATGTAACAAGAATTTTTCTGAATTTTGGACATGATTTTTAGGAGGAACTTTTCCATTACGAAACGAGATTGCTGAAACTGCGACACTTGGGAACGGAAAAAGCTTTGGAGGCTGCCAGACAAAACGTTGCCAAAAATGAAGACAATGCTACGATTGAGCAAAATATTAAGAAGCTGTCGAGAACTGTAGCCAAGCTTCATACGGAGCTTGAGTTCAGAATCACGCAAAGACATTCAGAGTTGTAAAACGTAATTCCATGATAATTTTTGTTATGGCTGGTAGTCCGTTTAAGTAAAAAAGGTGACCAGCACATTTTTATAGATCGAGGTTTCGACAGCTTTTGTGTGTTGTTCTAATCACAATTTATTTGATCTGCAATTTTTAAAATTCTTGATGAATTTCATGTTTCAAATTTATTTTCGTTATGGATTTCATGTTTTAAAAATTGTATGTCGTCTTAATACCTTTTTACTAAAACGTGATTGTGTGAGAAACCAATCCCAATGAAAAGAGCTCTCTAATTGCGTGTCAACAAACTAATTGAGCGTCTTTATCATAAAACTAGCCGAGCACTCGACCAAGGGTCTAAGTAAAATTAATGGTATTCTAAATTAGTGTTATTTCTGAGCATGGAGAACACTTGGAACCTTGGTCGAGCTCTTAGCAAGTTTTACGATCCCAGAATTGAGTTTTATCTCAATTCTTGTTTTTTTATGTTTTTGTGAATCTTTATCTATTGTAAATTAATTTTAAAACGATCATGAAAATGTTTTAATGAATAAAGAACTGTTCATTACATGTACAGACAGCACTACTCAATGATTCATTTGTTAAATCAATTATTTAATTGAAAACTTCGCTTTGATGTGGAATGGAATAAACAGAATTTATTTACATCGATATCTCCATGGTGATTTGTTTACGTTACCAAGTGGATTTCGAAAAGTCGAATTGAAGTTGTTTCCTCGTTCATCATTCCGACCTATGCATTTTTTAAGTAATAAAAGGATATGCAATTATTTTAAATTTTAAATATAAAGAATGGCGGAAACAGAAGATTTGATTTCTTCAAAATCTACACTTCTCCTTTACGATAATCCTGTTCTACTGACAACTCGCTCCGACAAGGTTCAAAATACAAATAAGAAACTTCCCTTGAAACTTAGTGTAAATTTATATTTTGGATTTTTCTCATTTATTTCAAATCATACTCTAATAGACAAAGAAAGAAGCGGCAAAAAAACCAAGCGTCACAAAATGCAGGGTACAAAGTACTTTGCCTCCAATCGACGTCAAGCAAGAAACCACTGACATTCTGAATGAAATTTTGCCTCCGAGAGAGTGGAAACAAAGTGGCAAAAAGTGGATACAAAGGGTACTTTTCATCATATTTCAAACACGTCATTATTTCTGTTTATTTTTTTATGAATTTTAGGTTTCGAGTAATCCAGCGACTAGATTGGATGTGATTAATTTGCAAGAGAAATTAGACATTAAATTGAAGCAGCAGCAAGCTCGAGAAACTGGAATCTGTCCCGTGCGACGCGAACTCTACATTCAATGTTTCGGTACATTGATTTTTCCGAGTAATTTGATGTTTGAAAATTGGCTTTTTTTACTTTTCTCGCAAATTTCAGATGAAATCATACGCCAAGTGACCGTGAATTGTGCGGAGCGCGGATTGTTATTGACTAGGATACGAGATGAAATAGAAATGACGATGATTGCTTATCGAACATTGTATCAAAGCAGTATCGCTTTCGGAATACGAAAAGCTTTACAAGTACATTCTTGACTCACAATAATACACTTGGTTTATAGTTTTCGTGTTATTAAAACATTCAAATCGTAAATAACGCAGGCCGAACAAGGTAGAGAAGATTTAGTAGCCAGTAATGAAGAGCTGAAAGCCCAGAAAGAGGAACTAGAGAAACAACTGGCAGAGTCGCAATTGAAATTCGATCGTTTAGAAATGGTGTCCACGGAAGCTCGCGAAGCCACGGAAAAAAAGCACGAAGAGGAGATTGAATTTCTCAAAAAAATCAATCAGCAACTAAAGGTAAAAGAAACATTCGAAAATGACATGATTCAAAATTTGTTACAATATTTTTCAGAAACAACTCGAGGGTCTGATTGCGCCGAAAAAATAATTCCGTTTTTTACGCGACGATGGAAATCAACAAAGATATCACAGATAAATAAGTTTCTCGAGAGTAGTACAAAATGATGAAACTCTTTTTAAAATAAATGTATTTTTATCAGTTCGACGTTTCGCTTAAATACATGTGGGTTTGTTTTTGCGTTATAAAATGTATAAACGTTACTAATCAAGAATACAGCTGATCATGTACATGTATTATAATTTTTCAATAAATGTCGATTAACACATAAATTGCTGCTTTTCGTTCTTCCCCCGTTGCAATGAATTGCATACGTTTACATGAGACTTCGACGATAAAACTTTTAGAAAAATAAAACTTCACAAATGCTTTCAATAAATACGCAGGAGCAAGTTGCGGTTTACATTCACAACGACTTTTCCAAGTCAATCTTACATCTAAATCGAACTTGCAAATATCGAAATTTTCACTTTTCCAGTTTCACAAAACATTTGTATCGTTCCCTATCATATTCAATTCAACTTATAGTTTTGATTGTTTCGAGCATCGTTACAATTTTCAGTCACATATTTACGTAGCAAAAGTGCAAGCTACGCGCACATGATGCACATGATGCAATAGCAATGACACGTATGACACTAAAAAGTTGTAAATGTACCACGTAATCACTGTTGAAGAATTTCATATTGAATTTGCAGTACGTCTCAAAAATGGTCACATTTTCCAGCGCCTGCCATACAAAATGGAACAAGTGCATTCTTAAAAATTATACAAACATTTATTCTTCCAAGATTTTCACATACAAACGTGATCCCAAAACAAGGTGTTTGAAAATGTACAATGAAAATGCAAAAGCAATATTCAAACTAAGTAGCTTCGAACAATAGCTGCCATTTGAATTCAGTTTGACAGAACACGAGGAAGTTTCATTCGAAAATCAAAGATTCCGAAGAGCAAAATTAGATTGCTACGAAAACACTCGGCTTTTTCGATGATGTAATAACCGATCTTTGATTTGTAATGATACAATCGATTAAAGCTACTGGTCCCATACCATAAACGTTACTGAATTTATCGTCGAAGTCGACAAAAGTTTTAAAAAAATTCGCGATTCTAATCAACTGTGATGCTTTGTCATTTGGAACAAAACACGTTTTTGCGTATGAAAACAAATAGGCAACAATTCTAGTCGAGCCACTACATATGTAAATAAGCTTTTTGTTAATAAACTCGTTTCAGTATTAATGGACTTGACATTTTGCAAATACAAAAATACATGTCGAATCGGACAAACGACGACAGCGCTTCATTCCGCGATCTTTCAAATATCGCGTATCCTGCTAATTTCCTACGAAAACGTTTTCTTAAAAAGCTTCATCCAAAGCAGTGCAAAATTATCCTTTCAATCAATGTAATTGAGTTCATGATTTTTTGTAAAGATGCATAAATAAGCGTAAAAAATTAATCTAAATTGTTGAGATTTACAAACATAATTTTTGTGCTAATTCCTTCAAATCATGTTTCAATAACCCAAAACGATGATTTTACTATGACGCGTGGCAATTGCATTTTTTACAAAATTCACAAAGTCAACTGCATTTCCGCAAATAAAGTAGATGCATATCTTAACTCTGTAATAACTTAATCAATAACGATAAAATAAATAAAATATTTTATACAAATCATGATTCGTAAAAATTATTCTCAAACGCCCGCACCAACTATTTACTTACAGAATACAGAGAATAAACATGTGCACGTCTCATCATGTCCATTTCATACTTTTTTTCTCTTTCGTTACCAATCGCGTTAATAATAATAAGAAATGTATCGCACCTTTGCCATCTCCTACTAATTTTTGCGAATAAATACATATAAAACCGTCTGAATATTATATGATTAAAATTAACGGTGTAATTGTTAGATTTATAATTTCTCAAAAGAAAACGTCTCAACTAAAATAACATAAATCGACCGTTTGTAATGCCAGAAATGCTGCCGTGTTCGGTCAAAAAGTATGAATTTCGGAAAAATAATGGAATTTTTCACCGTGGCAAATACTTTCCTGCATTTTTAAATGCACAATCGGAATTTTCCCAAAATTACAATTCTCAACTTCAGTGTTTCAAACATGGAATGTTTGCAACAATCAACGCAATCGTAAGCGATTCAAGCGTTAATCCTAAATGTATGTAGCTGACAGTTTGTAGGAAAAAAAGGGGGGAAAAAAAAAGAAACGGCTATAAGAATAGTGGCGGAATTTTAGCCACTCGACGATTCATCAAGTTTTAAATTTAAACTTTCGTCAATTCCAATAGTCTCGCGTATTAAAATATATAAACTGCATCTTTGAAATTCCGGTTTCTCTTCTAAAGAGACGTCGAGTGGCGATAACAACAACAGAGTGTAAATGTGTTTTCGCGTATAATCTAACTCTAAAATCCTCGGCTCGACGAAGCTTAATACTTTGTGTTTGCTAGTCCTAGTGACGGCCTTTCTTCGAGCGTTTCCGTTTCTTTTTCTTCGTCGCGGCGCTGACGCTGCTCGGATCCGTTGCCTTGCCCTCCATTTGAGCACCTTCGTTGAAACTCTCGTAAATTAGAGCAGAGTCTATTATTCCCGTGGGGCTGTTGAGCGTCGAGCTCTGACCGCCAGTGATGTCCTCGCTTTCGCTCTCCGCGTCGCTTGCCCCCGTTTCGGCGATACTCTCTCCTTCTTCCTCCGCGTTACTCAGCTCCAGAGAAATTATTTTCTCGCGAAGAGTTTCCACCTGGACACGAAACATTTCGTTAAACAAATAAAAAAGTATTTCCTCGAGCGACTAAGTTTTGTACAGTGACTAATCCAAGCATTTATCTAGAACTTTTTGTTTCTTTTTTTCAGGACGAAGCAGTAAGCTTTAGACACTTTTTTTCTCAATTCTTTTTCTAAAATTGTAAACTGCTGATAAGACTATTTAAAAATATACACATTTTTTACATGGATCATAGGGAAATTGTTTCACAGAAATTTGTAAATAATTTCCGAGCGAAAAACAGCAAATCGATCGATTACATCATTTTACAAAATTTTCAATAAACTAAGCAACAATATTAGAACCATACCAGTGAGTAGAAGATTTTGTCAGTTATCAGTTTGTGTAAGATCTAAGATCAAGGCAGTGTGGATTGCATTCCAGAAAAAAATGTCGGAATCTTGGAAGAATAAAAAGTTTCTGTTAACATTGTACATTCCAAATTTATGTTAATGGTTAAAAAAAACATGCATTGTTAATGTCCAAGTCGACAGTGAGAAAACCCAGCCCACAAACTCGTGCACGCAGTTTTTGATTCGATAACTATAAAAAAGTTCAACAAGACTATTTACATCAAAATGTTTTTCTCTTTGTACAAAAAACGTCCCCTTCATGACTTACAAACGGTGCACAACTATTGCAACAGATACGCTAAATTGTTTTTATGAAAACAAACAAAAAAAACGGAAAAAGCCATTTTACAAAAGCACGCTTGTCAATATTCTCTCGCAGTGTTCAAAACGAAACGCAACATTGATCGATCCCAGTGCACACAAGTGCGAAAAGCTCTCGTGTACGACACACAAAAAATCGGTGCGCATGAAAAGTGATATCGACGTTATATCAATGACATGGTACCTCCCGCTCGATCAGCTTCTCGACGTATTCGACAGTTCGCACGCGACGTTCACCCGTCACCTCGTCGATATATTCCTAAAAAACGCTTTATCAGCACACTCCCATCTCGGTATTGTTCTGTCGTCAATAAAAACTCGATGGCATTACCTCGGTGCGGCGAGTGATTTTTTCGTCAACCACTTTCTCTGATTCACGCACGGCCTTGGGTGGGCCCAGCTTGCTGCGCACAGCAAGTTTAGGAAAATCCGCGCTTGACGGCCGTAACGCTGTCAACTATGATACCCAGGAAAAACAGACGAGATTCGTTTCGAACTCAATTTTCAAACACAAAATCAGCTTCACGCCCTTTTTTTCTATTCAAACGCCTCGTATTTTCCATCAAGTTTAACCCGACTCTTGACTTTTCAGTTTCAACGATCCCAATAAAATAAAAATTATTCCCAATAAAAAAAAGTGTTAGAGAGATCCCTTGGAAATGTTCAGAATCATGTTAGAGGCTTCACAAATGTGAAATACGAGCAATTAGTAAACAATCCGGGTTAAAACGAGATTGATTCATTCGAATGAGTGGTTAATTAATAATGGAAATGTTAAGCCCTTGAAGAGGAGGACTCGAGGTTTTTTCGCTCACCTCGACTTTCTCTTGCCCCATTGGAGCGTCGTTGCTCAAAACTTCGGGCTTGTTCGTCGTGTCTACCATCTCACTCATTTTTTTAATCACCATCTGTGCTTGCAGCGCGTCCTAAAAAACACAACATTTTATGAGAAAAGGCGAATGTTGCTTTCTCTTTGAAATTTACCTGCTCGAGGGATTTTAGTCGAGCCTGCCTCCAGGCAGCTCGTTTTTCCGCTTTGAGAGCTCGTTGTTCCGCGGGCGTTAATTGGCTTTCGTCGTCCTCGTCCGACAAAAGACCCTGCGACGAAAATTATTTCCATTAAAAAATTGATGTTCGACATCGTAATTTTTTCCCCCAACAAATTAGAATTTACGAATCGATACCTCGCGGATTAATCGTTCTTTGAACCTTCGTTCGGCTTTCGCTGTCCGTACCATCGGCATACTTTGTAGAATAGGAATCGTCGATCGTGAACCAAGTCGGCTACTGCAAAGAGACACAAATTAATTACCCTCCAAATAAAATAATCCTCATGATTTTTTTACTTTGGTCTATTGTCTTGTTCCGGAGCGTCCTCGGATTCTTCCAGAGCCTCGTTTTCGTCCATCTGGGCCCAGTTTTTCAGCTCGTCCCTCGTTAAAGTCGCGATCTTTTTTTCTAAACAAAAGTTTGAAAACAATTAATCATCGTCAACTTTTGAAAATCGAACGTAATCTTACCTTCTTCCTGCTTCATCTTCTCCACTTCGTCTACGCTCAGGAAACTGAATATTTTTTCTGAAAACACGATTAATTTCAAGCATTAAATCACCTTATTTAAAACTCCCAAAAGCCTGTGAATTACCTGGTTTAGGAGATGGTTTCAGGTGCTCTTCCATCGCACTTTCAAACAACTTTTTCCTGTCACTAACGGAGAGTTTGGGCGGATTCGGCGTCGTCGGTACATTCAAAGTCGGCGACGACGTCGGCGAGGGCTGCACAAATTCAAAACAATCAATTGCGTTCAAAAACAATAATGAAACATACAACACGCACAAATAAATGAATGGGATGAAAAATCGAGTGTCGCAAATCGTTGATTCAAGGTGATTAAGAGTTCTCGATGCGAGTGCAAACGAAAAAAAATGTCCGTGTAGTTGAAAAGCCGACAAATTCTAAAACATTACTTTCCAGATGAAGATGTACAACAAAACAGTGCGAAACGATGCTCAACTAAAAATAGTTGATTATCAAGCAGAACCTTTGCTCCGCGTTTCCCTTTTGTCTCATTTATTCATCAACTCTCGTTTATTTCAAGCGAAAGTTTACTGTATTTCAGGGAACGAAGCAAAGCTTCCGCGACGTACATGCCGTCGAGACCCACCTCAACCTCATAACTTCCATCGACAGAACGTGCAATCTGTCGCGTTCTAAAAGAAGCCAAAGTAGTACCATGTTGTCCAACGCATTCTGGACTGGTTAGTGGTGTGGGAGGAAGTTGAAATCGGGAATGAGGAATCGAATGCAACCGGCCCAAAGAGCCGGTATTTTCTTGCGCGGAAGAAGAATATTCCATCGAAATCGGCTGCGCGAACTTGACGCTTTTCAGCAAAACGTCGCCCATGCTCGTCGACTTTGAATCGGCGAGCGGAGATTTCTTTTTCAGAGAAGAATAAAGTTCGGGAGTGGATTTGTCAAGGTCGGTGGTCGCGGAACGCGATTTGGGAAAGGAAAAAACCGGGTCGGGAGGGTCCACTGACGTTCCGGAGTCCTCTTTGGGTTTCAACTGAGCTCAACGAAAAACAACATGTTAGTAAACAAAGAGCGCAAGGAAAAAGAGAAGAGAAAAAAAAAACATTCACGTGAAATCACACATGGCTAACGGTAACTTTAAATACAAATTTTATTTTTAGCATGTTTTTCATACGTTTCGTACAAAATCTACATGAGATTCAAAGAGCCGAATGCCGTGTATCACGCGCCGAACGTAGTACAGTCAAATTTATTGCCGAGACGCAGGCTTGGGCGCTGAAAAATTTCCCTTTGCGGTTTCGACACACCGTTAATGCACACATAGATTTGAACCTTTTTCCATGGCTTTGCACCATTTCTGCAAAATCGAGTACACAAGAGGATATGCTCTTCGTCGAAAGAAGCGTTTCGTCCAATAGAGTACGAGGAATTTCATTTCCGATTGTAAAAAGTTTAAAAACGGCAATTTTTGATTACGAGCACTTGAAAGTGTTAAATCATGTCAACGTTTTTTCTAAATTAGATTTTAAAAATAGACTTTTTATTCATTGCGAGAGACGTCCTGTGACGTTTCGCTTCGTCGAATGAAACCTCGATATAAACGTCTTGATTTATTTTGTAATAATATATAAACATCTGGTCCATTGGAGGTATTATATAAACATGCAACATGTATAGAAAATTTTATAAATACGAGTACATTGATTTTCCTGGTTTGTTATTTAAAGGAGTGTGCAGGTTCCCAAATTTTCGGTTTTTTTCGTCCGTTTCCCAAAATTGAAGAAGCAAACATATTTTTAGAAAGAGACCATTTTACGTAATTCAATTTTAAAAATGCAAAGAACCGCAACAAATTGCCTGTAATTTGTTTGTGATTTGTCGTGGTTCTTCGTTTCATCTTGAAATTTGTTTAAAAAACTGATTTAAAAAATACAAGTATCGATAAAAATATTGAAAAACTACTAAAAATTACAAAAATCATAAATAAAACTATAAAAAATAAAATCGAGAAACTCAAACCCGATCAAAACCCGAATTTTCCGGGAATCGCACAGCCCTAGTTTGTTATATAAAGTTTCATTAGTGATATGAATCAGTGTAACAGTAAACATTGTTAAAGTTTTCGTAATATCAACTCAAATATAAGACAAGGTTCTCGAAACATTGCACATTCAACGTTTTCATAATAATTTCAATTTCACAATAATTAGTTACAACAGTGTACGAGTGGGGAGAAAAGTTGCCGAAGCCTTGAAAATGAATAAAAATTTGCACCGAAACGACGAGTGCAACGAATGCAAAACGTAACAAAACCCAAATTCTCAAAAATGATCATTTTACGTCAACGAACATCGCCTTTTTGGATGCGTCTTACGCGGTTAAGGCAACTTGTTTGATGGTCGCTTTTTCCAACTCTTTTTTCATATAAAATTACAACCCTTCATTGGACAGAAATCATCTCATTTTCTCCTAATATTACACGACACATTTTTACAAGTAACAAAGCAGCGAAATTCGACTACGACGTTGCATTCATAATGTGCTAAAACTCCTTCAATGACGTACAATTAATTAACAATTTTGTAGACGTAACTAAATCCTTCGACACGAAAAAGTTGCTTTTATAGTCACTTCAATTTACGTGATTCGCAATCTAAAGTGGTATCAAAATCTACGCGTTGACCCAAAAAATACCCATTTTCCAGTTTTCAAAAATTCAGTCAATCAACACTTTGATTTTATCTTGAGACAGGAACTTGGTAATTTTTACTTAAAAAAAAAGTTTGTAATTTCCTGTTTTGCTTTCTTCCCCTCGACATTAATTCTGCAACGAATCGAGATGGAGTTTCTAAAAAATATCTATCGAGTGACAAATTTTAGTAGCTTCGGTTTTCCTATCACAAAACCATTCTCGCTTCACACACGCACACACGCACTTCAATGCACTGTCGTAATTAAAGGAAGATGTGTATCACATTTTCGTGACGGCTGATTTTGATTTCACCTTTGTCCGCTTCGGCGTCGCCCGGTGAAAAATGGCAGTTTCCGTGTAAGAGCTGCTAAAATCCAACAAGTTGGGATTTTTATTGAAACTCTGTATTTTTCGGCTGCACGCGTGGCCCTATAACGGCACGAAATGTTTGCGTTTGCAGGCACAGGTTGCATTAGAAGAGGAACAAACAAGTCGCGTCTGTTAGAGAGCAGCCAAAGTAGCATCATCGCCTTTTTTCGTCTGTAAACATTGGAAACGTCTCTTTTGTGGCTCCTGAGAGCGTCTCTTTTTTTCAAACACCGATGGCCCATGCGAAACATCAAAAACTCGTATAAAACGACTCTAGCAAATGGCGCTATGCGACGAAACGATGCAACAATTTGCAGAAAATTTCTTCTCAATTGCCGAAATTCTCTTCTAAATTGATTTCATAAACTTCGCGCAACGCTACCAACATTTTTTAATTACAAATAAAGATTTCTTCCCTATGTGAATTAAAACAAACGTGATGGCTAAAATAAAACAAACGGAACGACCAGTCGCATTTCCCGATTGTAAAACGCAGCTGGTCACTTTGCGTTACGCATTTCACATCCAAAAGAAAGTGGTGATTGGTAAACAACGACAACAACAACAACAGCAACTCGTCAACTCGAACAATGATTCAATCTAGACATTTTCCAATTCCAACACTTTGCCGGACAAAGGATTTTCGAAATTGCGCTTTTTCACACGTGAATAATTTCGCTCCAGTCCGATATGATTCAACCTACTCTTTCCAAGGGGGCAAAAAAACGAATCAACAAAAACATTAAATACATCTACACATGTAAAATCTTTTTCTCCGGGTGCCATGCGCATTCAAGATTTGTATTACAAAGCGTGTATCATTGCGCAGTGTGTTAATCTCACTACACTTTTGCATTCACGTGAAAGTGTCGAGGGTTGTGTGATATCACGTGCGGGGTGCAGAGTAAAAAAAGTGTACTCACGGTGGGATTTTGGTGAGCCAAAGTGTGTTTGCTCATGACGATGGTCGTCGTTTTCAGGTCCTTTGTACCGCCCGGTGATTTCGGTGGTACGATCGCGTCGACGGGGCTGCTCGGTTTAACAACTAAGGACTCTGCTGCTCTCACCACGTCCAATACCTAAAACAACAGAGAGTAAAAATATCGCAATCCACAAAAAAAGCATTTAAAAAAAGGACGAATTTTCTCCCCACTTTTTCCGGCGTGGATTTCTCTTTTTGGTCGATAAGAGCGCGCTCGCGTTCCTCCTGCTCCCAAGCGACGAGCTCGGCCTTCATCTCTTGCTCCTGTCGCTGCGTCGCCGCTTCCTCGTCGTCGCGATCAAGGCTCGATACGCTCTGAGACAGCGACTTCTGGTCATCCGCCATTGCGGAGTCTTTGTACTCTTGGGACGCTTTGGAATCGCTCGATTCTCGACCCCGCGTCAGCGTCATCACTTGTTCGATCTCATTCCTGTCGTAACCCTTGCACACCACCAACTTTATCACGTTCCCCGAGTTGCGCAACGTGTTAACCGCCTCCTGGTGAGTCGCTCCCAGCAAGGACGTTCCGTTCACTTCCAGTAGTCGCATCCCAACCTGAAATTGTTCAAATTTGCATTAATCCTCTTTTCCAAAGGTTTCGCTAAAGCAATTTTTTACCTTCAATCTTCCGTCTCGCTTCGCGGCGCCACCGGAATTGATTTTCGAGATGAAAACTCCCTCGTCCATTTGATCCAGAGGATTACCTTTTTGTCCCTTTAATCCGCCCTTTATATGCATGCCCAATTTCTCTCCCGGCTCTTTCATTATCACAAGTTCCTAGAATTTTTAAATCATGGTTACAAAGAGTCTTGATAAAAATTTATAAAACAACGAGCTATAATTTAGTTTACTATGTACATATTGCTTTTTCACCGCGTCCCAAGATCTCGCTTCGAAGTTTTATTCAAGACGAAATAAAATCTACTTAAAGCATTAGTCTGTGTTGCAGTGCTCTCGGTGATATAAAAAGTACATCAGAAAAGAAAGTAAAGCCATTAAAAGTAGACGCGGCATCGGGAAAAGCCACTTTTCCGAGTACTTACCGTAACAGGGATGTACTCTATTTCGACCAGCTTGCGAAAGAAATGTTACAATTGCACGAGTAGTGAAAGTGCCACAGCTAAACCGTTTAAAGCTCAAACAACCGTCTTTTCTTCTCAACGAAGAAAAGCGGTAAATTCATTTCAATCTACAAAAATCATGAAAGTTTCTGCTCCAAGCGAAAAAGGAAAACTCAAAAGCGTAAGGTTACAAGTGTTTGTGCACTTTTTCATCGAAAGCGTAAGAAAAAAGCAGCGAAAAGGTCGTGCTCTTTTCCTCACCTGATAATTTTCCGGCAAAGGATCGTGCTGCACCGTGAGCACAATCGAATCCCCGGGTCGCAGCAGCTCCATCACGGCTTCCTGGTGCGTGGCTTTCGTGACGTCGGTCCCGTTGACCTTGAGTATTCTGTCGCCCATTCGGAGCTTGTCGGATTTGGCCGCTATTCCTCCAGGTACAACCTAAAGATAATCAAAATCTCGTTATTTCTTTGCAACATTTCCCAAGGATTTCATGGTAAAAAAGTACTCACGTGAGATATAAAAATACCAGTTTCCTTGGCCCCAAAAGGTGTACAAGAATGGTCCATTCCGCCGATAATGCTGAAGCCGAGAGAGCCTTCTTTCATGAGAACAACGTCCTGAAGATACAAAGAACATTTTAATTACTTTCAACGTAAAATTAAAAACATTACCAACAAGGCAGTTGATTCCGCTATCGAAACGTGAATAAATCTTGAATAAATGTTCGATCGATCGAGTGATCAAGCAAATAAATTTGATAATTGAACCATCCACCTTGTGCAAGTACCATCATTCATATTGACGTGATTAATTTCATAGAAACGGAAATAAAACAGTTTTTGCTGGAAGCTAATGTACAGAAAGTTTTGGCCAATATTTGATGAGGATTAAGGTGTGGGAAGGTGTATGTCGAAGCGAGATATTTGCAGGTGCCACGGTTAGTTGATTTAGGAATGGTGAAACTTGCTGGAATCCAAAAGTGTTGGTGCTTTTTAGAACAAAAACGAAATAAAACCTCGATCCTTGCCTCGGACACTTTTCATTAAGCTCCACGAGAATCGAATCCGATTGGTAAAATTTGACTTTCCACTATTTACATTTTTCGGGGGAAAAAACGTCGATTTCGAGTCGCCGGTTAAAATTATCCACTTACCTATTTCCATGCCAGAGAAACAACACTCGAGAGATAGAAATCACATTCGATCACGTTAAAAAAGAACAACGTTAATTGGAGAAGTTAGACTTGGCAGTAAGTATGTAATAAACTCATCGCACATGCAGGAATGATTAATCGTTCGAAAAAGTAATGCTCGTTGGTTACAATTGTTTAGACGCGCAACTTTTTCATATTCGTTAAGATTGAAATCAAACCAATCTTTTTGCTCTTTAATCAACTGGCTCGAAAGGAAAAAATCTTGGTTTCGTTTCAACAATTCAACCAGTGGAAGATCAACTCATTTAACTTTGTTAAGATTAATTTTGAAAGCGACATTTCGACAAATAATTCGCATGGAGACATGCAAAGGACAATTTTTGACTGAACGACGTAATCAATTTTATAACATGGAAATAAGTAACGGAGAGTATTAAAAAAACAAAGAATATTTACAATTTCTACGTTTCGTAGGATACAAGTGAAGGTACTGTGCTACGATTAAAGTTCTCTGTTCAAAGCATGCGCAACAAAATAAGGGAATTCAATGACAATCCAAAATTAAAAAGAATTTAAAAACGGAAGGACCCAAGCGATCAAAAACCCTTTTGAAAATAAACAGCAACATCTTTTTTCGAGCCTAGTTTCAAATGAAAAAACTAATCCATAGTCCATCTCGGAAACTCAAAAACAAGCTTGAGGAACGTCACCAGCATGCAACAAGCGAGCAAATGGTGCGTACCTCAATGATGAGCGGTTGCACCAGCTGATTATCCGTGACACGCGTAACGACCGTCTCTGTGAGCGTGCTCTTTGTGATGGTCTCGGTAACTTTACCAATAGTCATTGGCGCCGGCGGGAACGATACGTCGCCGGGCAAATTCTCAGGCTGCTTGATGGTCACAGTGACGGTGGGACCCTGATGGGAGTCTGGCGAGGGCGAGGAATTCGGAGGTCGAAGGAAATGTGCGGGGATCATGGCCTGAAATTCTTCGCTGGTGATTGGCTTCGGTACCTGAATGTCTTCGTGGGGAGTACTGGGTCTCGCGTCCCCGCTTCCAAGGGGAGTCGAGCCAGTGCTCGCGTTTGGTGAAGGCGCCATCGTCACAGAAGGCGATGAAACGCTGTGCCTCGGTGCGGGCTGTGGCACTTTCGTCTCCTCGCTAAGCCCGTTGACCTTGGCCACGCCGTTTACGGATTCGGATTTCATCGCTTGCGGCGGGAGCGGCGGCGGCGGCAGCGGCGGAGGCGTCTTTGCCGTGGGGCTTGGCGACAGAACTTTGTCCGCGTCGATCGAACGCCGATAACTCGTGTACCCCGGTCTATTTGCCATGTAGCTGTTAGGGCTGTAAAGGCCAATGTACGGCCTGGGTGCATTGATGAGACGCGGCGACTTGTCCAACGGCGTCGTCAAGCTCGCAATGTTTGCTTGCGAACTCGGTATCTCGCGCTCTACCACCAGCCGCACGAACCTGTCAGGCCCCGTCAATATACCCACTGCTTGCTCGTGCTTTGCCTCTGTCATGTCGATTCCATTGATCTATCGAGAAACGTAGTGTTTTAATGATCAAATAAAAATTCTTTTCCACCTTCAACGGAACAATTTCTTACCGAGGTAATTTTATCCCCGACCAGTAGTTTTCCGTCCTTTTGAGCCACACCACCGTCGGTTATCCTTGAAATGAATATGGCCTGGAAAAACGTTGTAAACACGTTAATGAAGCAATCAATAAAGGCAGAGAGAAAAAAATTGGACTTACGTCAGTGTCGGCTTTAAATGCCGGCGAACCTTTTCCACCAGCGATACTGAATCCTAGTCCGTTTGCATCGCGGATCAATGTCGTATGAAACTGCACCGGTATCAAAGGGTCCGGATTGTTCTTCAAAACTGGTAAAGGTTCGGGGATTTTCCGGGTCTGAAAAAAGTGTACAAGGTCAAATTCAGTTGAAAGAATTAACATTTTCTTCTTCAAATCGGTATTTCTTACCATTTTATTTGTCACCTTGATTGCTTCACTCGTGTCACCATTTTCCAAACTATGAGAAAATGCCGATGACGAAACATAAGATGTCGCGCTCGGGGCTCGGCTGGTGTTTGCGCTCGAACTCATCGAATCTTTTCTCGTCGACGACTGCTTTTGATAAACACAAATTAATTTCACGATTCCTCAATAACTTAACCAAGATTTTAAATTACAATTGTTACCTGCTGCTCCGACGAAGACACGACTCTCGAAACTTCTCTGGCAATGCCAAGGATTAAAACACGCCCGCATGCTTTTAGAACCTCGACCGCGTCGTAATGATCGACGGTGACCACCGAGATTCCGTTCACGAAAAGAACCTTGTCCCCGACGCGCAGTCCCGCCAGATCAGCTGGACCACCTGGAAAACCCGTCATTTTTTAACGTTCCATTGAAAAAAAAACTTCCTGGCCTTCGAGTATATTTTACCTTCGGTGACTCGCGAAATAAATATGCCTTCATCGTCCCCCTTGAACGGAGTCGATCCGATTCCGCCGGCTATCGAAAGGCCGAGTCCGCCGGTCGTTCTCTCGATGAGAATTTCGTACTGCTCCTCCCGCACCTCTATCGACGGCTCCGCGTCCGATGTTGCGCCTGGAACATGTATTACGCGTTTTAATAACCACATCTTGATGAATTAATCAAAAATTAAAATCGTAGAACATACGGCGATGTCGCCTACTACGGACGAACACTCGATATTTCGCAGACATCCTCGCTTCGCGACGACAAAAATATTATTGTTTTAGAAGCGTAGTACGATCGAGGAATCTATCTTGATCGAGGTCTCGTGAATAAGTGAAGTGAGTCATTGCAAGATAACGCGCTGACTATCGAGCACATCTTATCACGTAAACGCAAACAGGTGGAATTAAGAACAAAGTAGTACATTTTTGATAAGCGCTCGGGTTACATGAAAGGCGGATTTCGCGAATTTTTCTGCGTTCTCGGCTCGAGTGAAAAACGTAGTTTGATACCACTTAAAATCGAGCGTTCGCCGTTTGTTATCTACCGATGTCCATGTACCTTCGCTGTGTTGGTCGTAATTGTCGACGGAATCGGCGGCGGTGGGCGTCAATTGAGAGGCAGCGGCGGTGATCGGTGTATCGTCATTTTTCTTCATCTGTGAAAATTATAAACTTGTTATTCGGGACTAGCATTGAACGCGAGTTCAGGAAAAAAAACAACAACACGCTCTACGATCTAAGAACATGACGATTCAAAAATCTTGTTACAGAAGCTGAAACAATCTATTCTCCAAGTATAAAAATATCGCGCGGTCAACGCGAGAACCAGCTAATTGAATAAAGGCAATCATGCGCATGTTTCATTTGCAAACATGGCAGTTCTAAATCAATCGGTAACAAGTATGAAATTGCGACCGTTAAAGGCCTCCGGGGAGTGTGAAATCGATGCGTGATATGCCAAAGAAAACATACACGACACTGAAATGCTCGCTGCATTGACAGTGTTGGATCGAGACGTAAAAAAAGCAAGGCAAACTAGTGAAATGTAAAAAGTTGAAACATGGAAGTGAAGTATTACACAACGACGAGGAAATCCAAAATTCTTTCTCTCGTAATGGCTCTCTGAAAACGAATAAATGCTCTAGATTATATTTCAAGCGCTCAACAAAATCGGTCAAGTACTAATCATACAAAAAGTCCGGAACTGAAAAATTCACATTTTATTAGTAAACCAAACCCAAAAACTTGTTAAAACTCGTCGGAAAAAGCGCCAGTCTCCAAACTCGAGCAACGCGGTACAACACCAGAGCGCAGGAAAAGAAAAAAAAGCGACGATGACGACAACTACAAAAAGCACCGGGTAAAAACAGAAACCAATTTGCGGATGCTAAAGACGTCGCTAAGAAGCAATGAGATGTTCCATTGTCCGCTTCTGTGGGTCTCTAACCTGTGCGATGATAGAAGCGACTTTATCCTTGTCTATCGCGGCGTGAATACGCTTGTTTTTCAAATGATGCGGGGTGTCACGCCGGTGAAGCCTGTTCGGCTTCCCAGAGTCGACCCCGACCTCGGCATTCTCCGTTACGGAAAACTCGACATGCCTCTGGCTTTCGTCACCCTCGGAATCATCATCCTCATCCCCGACTCTTGAATCGCGCTTCCCCTGCAAAAGGATCCTTTGCTCACGCGACGAAAGAGCTCATTTTCCCTCATTTTTCCGAAACGCGCTTGGAAATGTACTCTTTAGTGTTCAAAAACGGCGACGGAAACGCTGTTTTCGGAACCCGGAATCGACTTACCGGAACTTGAGTCACCTGGGAAGGCGCTACTTGAGATTGGGCAAGATCCGCCGTGCCATTGGAAGCAGGAACACCCGGTGGAGCGACCGGAATCTCGGGGGCCGCTTCGGTGTCCATTTTCTCCAAGCCGTAAGTCTGCGAAACGTCCTGTGTTGCAGCGAGGAAAGACAAAGCTCGATTGAATGGCGCTATCGGATTTTCTTTGCATTTTTTTCTCGATACGAGGTTATATTTATATAGGCAATATTGGCACTGATAAATTGCGCTCCGTTCGTAAAAATAGACGGCGCATTGATTATAAATACCGGGCGACGCAGTCGAAATGAAAAAGAGTTGCGCCGGATGAATTACAGGAGCTTGCGGTACCTTTCATCCTTTCATCGCTTTTAAATTTTACCTGATCGTCTGTAGATTCCGAGCGGCTCTCGCTTTTTCCTTTGCTGAACAATTTTTGCGCCTTTGCTTTCAACTCCCTTGGATGCGGCGTGTTTTGCCGAACGAACAAAGTCTGAAAGAAGCAAATTAATTTAATAAACGTGTATTCCAACGGAAAATATGGTTTTTTGTACATAAAACTCAAGAAATAATTAATTTCGTGCTACGAAAAGGCCACGAAAGCTGAAACAAATTTTATTAATTAAAAATGTTAATTGAAACGAGAAATCCAATTATAGCTTCAATTTTCCAGACGCCACTCAACATAATTTGACCCAATTTTTCAAATCTGAGAATGAGAATCAAACAAAAAAGTGTCGACAATTTGATAATTCCATGATTACAAAAAATGGGGAGGCAAAAGAGTGTTCGAAATGAATCGCATCACGCAACCGAAACGCCTTGTAGCGTTTAAAAAAGGACGCACCTCCTTGTCCATTTCGGGCGCCTCGTCAGTAAACTTGACGGAATGCGTCCTCGAAGCCTCCCTCTCTTGCCAGCCCTCGTCGTCGCTGCTCACGAGTTCCTTCATTTCTCCTTGCATCATTTTGTCCATTCCCGCCAACATGCCGATTCTGGTTCCATCTGTAAAACAAAGTGGGTCACTATTTTAAACTCATGACTAATATCGATAAGACGATCTCGAATCATGACCCTAAAAATGTTCAATTATTCCCATTCGTATTTTTAATGGCATCATAACCAAATAAAAATGTCCAAAATTTAATGACCTGCAATCTTTCATTTTCAAGATTTCCATAAATTTCCAGACAGAGGAAACAAACGAAATTCCGTCATATCAATAAAAATGTAGAAAGAAATTAAATTCGTTCAAACTTAGTTACCGGCTGTTCCGTCGGGGTGGTACTCGAGCTGGGGCAGAAGGAAGCAGGTTAGCACTTGTTGCCCGGCTTCTTCATCCGTTTGGAACGTTAACATAGGCTGGGCCTGGTTCTCGCTCAGCCACACAGCTTTCAGGTTCAGATTCACCAAAGAGTACGGTAAGTACTGCAATCTACAAAACCCAAATTTACATCTCGATCCCAACATTCAAAAATGGACTTTCGAGAGTTTACCTGTTACCAGACACGTCCAAAACGTGAAGGGCGCTGCACTGGCCGACCTCGGAAGGAAGGTACTGCAGCTTGTTGTCCCTCAACGACAAAACGCCGAGCTTTTTCAGATTGCCGATTTCTACAGGGAGGAATTGCAAACTGTTCTTGTCGACGTTCAAATTATTCAGGCTCAGAAGATTTCCTATGGTCACTGGCAGCTCCAAAAGAAAATTCTCCGTGAGAATCAGCTCCTGCAGGTTCTCGCATCTAAAAAAACATTCGATTAGGGAAAATCTTTGAGTTTCTCCAAAAGAATCGTCGAATTGTCACCTTCCGATGCCTGCGTTGAGCGAGGACAATCTGTTTTGATCGACCTTGAGGATGGTCAGTTTCTTGAGTTCGCCAATGCCGTCTGGCAGTCGTTCGATTACATTTTGGGAAAGGTGCAAATCCGTGAGCGACACGAGACCTCCGACTTCTTCCGGCAAATCCTCCAGTCGGTTCTCGGAAACGTCCAGGCACACGAGGGTTTTGAGCTCGCCCAACTCGGGGGGCAAATGTTGCAGTTGATTATGATCCAGCCACAATTCCTGGAGAGCCGGAAGTTGTCCTATGTGTGCAGGCTGCAAAAAATATTACATTCTTAAATCAGCTTTTTACATCCGCAAAGCAATGTGATTTATAAATAATTTAAAACGAAATTTACTGAAAAATAATTATTTTTGGACAAGTTTTCGATTGTTTACAATTTGCGGTGCCATTAATAAACGCTAAATTGCTTAATTTATCAGTACAACTGATTAAAATCCAACTAATCGACTGATACTTGAAATGGATTAGAAAAATTATACATTAATTAATTAATTAATTAATTTTTGATTCGTCGATTAATTAATTTTTTCATTATTTCAACTAAGTGGAAATAATTAAGACGATAAATTTTTGGTTATTTTTCGTAGCTTTTTCTAATTCTTGTGATTCTTTATGTTTTAAATTGATTTAAAAACGATTCGAAACCACCAATCGTTCTATTTTTCAATCAAATCAATTCGAAACGAATTTAAAAATGCAAAGAACGACGAAAAATTACATAAAACTTTCTTGAATATCTACTAAAACTTCTCTGGGTTTTTTAGATAAAATAAAATATAAAATAAAATAAAATCCTAACCCAATTCAATTACTGAAGAAATCCAGTAGAAACCCGTAAATTTTGGGAATAAATCGCGAAACTCACCAATTCCTCAATGTCATTGTCACCAAGGTCCAATCTCTCTAGCTTGATCAACTGGGACAGCGACTCAGGCAAGGACTTGAGCAAATTTTCCCTCAGCTCCAACGATTGCAATGCTTCGAGACTACAAAAAAAGGCAAACTTTCTCGTTTTCTTCGATCGTAATCAAAACCTCTTAATTAATTCTAATAGCAATTAATAATCAATTAATTAGTAAATTGGAAATCAAGTATTGACCTTCCAAAATCCGGTGGTAAATTCGACAAGGACATGTCATTTAACCCAAGCACCGTCAGATTCCTCAACTGCACGAAACCCGCGGGGAGCCTGAAACGCAAAAAACCCACGTTGTTACGATAAAAAGTAAAAACTTGAAAAAAGATGGCAAATGCTCATTTCCAGCGCAACTTTCATACCTGGGGATTGGATTGCTGCTAAAATCAGCTACTTGCAAGGATCGTAAATTCTTGATGTTTTCCGGAATGTCTGGTATGTCTGTAACAATGGCAGAAAAGGTTCGACGTCAATGTTAATGACATAAGCGCTACATTGTGCCTTCAGAAGGAACCAAACGTTCAGCTTGTCCCATTCAGCATAATGAGTCCTCTCACATTTTTCAATTACGTATAATGACTTGCGCGATGAAAATGTTCTCTGAATGTCATAAACGCGCGGCAAAAATTCCGTCTCAAAATAAATATTCGCGTTAATTGAGCGTAATTTAACTCTGCTGCGTCGTCGCTGTAAAACTCACGCTTTCATGCATTTTTGTTTCTCAAGCACGAATGTTCATTCGGAAACCGCAATCACGTTCTTCGATGACGCAACGTATCTGAATTCCTTGTCCCCTCGAGAATAATTGCACTCGCGCATTTATCGAGTCTTGAAAATTGAAAAATTGACGCAAACGGCGCGAATCTCTACAATTTTTCCAAGTAAGAAAATTGTCTCATTAAACACGGAAATATCACGTTCGTAAAGCTTTTCCAGACAATTACCATTAAACCGTGTACAAGAAGAAAGCACTTAGCGCCAAAAACGGTCAATGTCAAGTACCACTGTCACGTTTCACCGCATTATTGATCCGAGATAAAGAACGAAAAAAAAAAAAACACCCAGCATCGATCGCGATAAAAAAAGACTCGTTTCATTCCACAAAAACGAAGCTCGAAATTGCCATTTCAACGTCAAGCTCCGAAATTAAACGGCGCGATAATCGATCAGTATTTATAAATTTCCATCTCGACTCGCAGCCTCGACGCGACGAGCGTTTCAAGGCGTGCAACAGGTTCGAGTTCAGAAAACTCGCCCTTTGAATAATCCAGCCACGCTCGTCGCGCGTGGCCTCGGTCCCGATACAATTTTTCAAATAAAAATCCGTCGATTGACGCGCAACGATCGGACCACCTCGGTTATTTATCTCTCCAAACAAAGAGGCAAACATCGCCCCGGCGCAGGCGCTCGCGAATAACGCCGTTCAATACCTCCGGAGCGCGAAAAAAAAAAGTCCGCAAGGATTCGATCACGCTTTTCATCCGCTAATTTTAACCGGGCCGAAATTACGCTCGCCTTCGAAATTGTTTTATGGAACTTCGAGCATCGCTCGATAACCGTGACCCCGATTCCGTAAAAAAAAATCCGCCTCGGAAGTGACGATTTTTCCCGACATTATGATCGCGTGTTTAATATCGCTACGCTTTTATCCGATTCCAGAAGAAAATGTGTGCTTTATCATCGTTTCATCATCAACGAAAAACCGTCTCGTGATGGATACCACATTTTTTCTTTTCCCCGCGATCGATTCAAGAAAACGTTTTCGAATCGTGTTGCATAATTAATTTCAATTTTAATCGATCAATTCACGAACGCTAATTAAATTATTACAACATCGATCGATATTCCTCGGCTATATTTGACATTGAATTTTTTCCATTTAATAAAACACGATCGCAGAAAATTTACTTCAAAACACTTTTTACCGATACAAAAACGTGGAAGAAAGAAGGGTTGGAATCTATTGATTTGAAAAACTTTCGAACGCTTCCGTTCTCGTTGAAAACAGAGGCTCTTTCATTCTTTTGCCGGTTGACAATTCTGACACACTTCGCGATGTATTGCCGCGCATAAATAGACGATTGTAAGTACACTTATCGGCCTCGTTCCCGCAAACGCTCCAAAAAATTAAGCTCCGACTACATTTTTCAACTCGTCTCGTTATTTTCCCGATCTTAAAGTCAAGGTTCATTGAAAGCGCGAATGAAAAATAAATCAATTGACGAAGCCGATCCCTCGCTCATTCGATCAATTACTTTGTTGATTCTTCGTTAATCGACTTAATATTATTAAATTTATCAATGAAAACGTTGTTTTGCTGGAAACAAATCCAAACAGTGAGCAAACATTGAATATCAATTGCGATTTTCCATGTATGGTTTCGTCGCTGCAGATGAAGCCTCTTAAATACGAGGGAAAGAAAAAAAGAGAGACGCGTATTTCTCCTTCGTTTTACTTCGACTGTAACATTAATACTTAAATACGAAAACAAGCGGCCGAGAAAGTATCAAGCTGTAGCGACGATATTTCCTCGCCACGTGACGCCTCAAGTGCGCGATATCTCGAGCGATTATGGATTACATAAAACGATCGACCTTCGCCGCGTCGAATTTCCCAGCGAAACGAAAGATCGCGACTTTTTTACGATCGCAAATCGGATTGAAAAACTGCCTCGTTGCAAGAGAGTGCAACGATAAACGTCGGCTTTTGTAAATTGAAAACGCTTTACGACGAATCAACGGCGTCGATGAAAAAAAAATGAAAAAAGCCAAAGCGAGCGTTAACCCAAAACACGCGAGTGACGCCAACGATAAGCACGCGATGCCCTTTCAAAAAGAGCAGGCAATTTTCCCGCTTTTCCTCTGTTAGAATTCTACATTTTTACGGGAGAAATAATTAAATAAATGAAGATTCGCCAAGTTTCTTAAAAAGGCGACAACCGCCGTGGGAAAATGTCGAAATAAAACAAAAGATAAGATTAATTGAAATGACTCGTTTGGTGTTTGCGCGAGCGGAATTCATCGCGAGGTATTCCAAGCCATGCAATAATTAAACTCTCTTCACGGGGCATTGTCTTCCATCGAGCAAAGCGGAGCAAAACGCTGGCACCCCACGTCGTTCGTTGAATTCTTGGCTTGCATTCCTCGGTGCACCGGCACTCACTTCCGGCGATATCACAAAAATGAAGCCCTCGACCGCTCGGATAAAGCCAACGAAAGCCACTTTTCGATGCCACTTTTGCCTCTCTCGTACGAACCTTGTTGGGTAACACGTTCGCCTCAGAGCCTCGGAAAATCTTGAACTCCTCCAAAAAAAGAGAAACCGGAACCATTTTTCACGGAAAAACTCGTCGCGTTTCGAGTGAATTTCCTTCATTAACGCGATCGCAAAAAATGATGAAAAAGCACGATAGAAATTGGTTCAAAGTGTAAATTATCATTTATTTCGCAAATTTCGAGGCACGGAAATTGCTATAATAAAGCACGCGAATGACTTGGCGAAAAAGAATCGTTTGGAATTCAGAAATGCGAATGTTGAAAAGGAGAGAAGGATATTTAAACCCATGAAACTTTTTAAATCCTTCTCCAAACGGGATCTTTCTTTTCCGGAAGTAACAGTTCCTTCACGTTCGTGTTTGAAAGATTTAAAAATAGACGGACGCGCATTTTTCAAGCCCCGATATCAAAGTGTCTAATAATCTCTCTTTCCCGGCGACTTTGGGATCGCGATTTCTCGAAATCCGAATGACAAATCGATTGGAGTTCCAAAAAGTGGGAAAATGTACTCCTCGAAAAGAGCGAAAATCGACAAATTCCAAGCCTACGAAATTTAGAGGTACTGGATCAGCGAACAGCGCCCAGTTAAAAATGCCTGGCTCTTATCTCGCGCAGGTGCCCGATAACGCCGGATCCGCGACTTTGGCACGTATAACGTGCAACGACCTTAGCTCGCTCCTCATTGTGCCAATCGGCCAACATCGCCCGTCAAGTGGAACGTCAAAAATGGCAATAAAGGATCGCGCCCCCAGGGCTAGAAACGTGACTAGATTGAAATTAAGGAATCTCGACCCGAGATTACGAAACGCGCACTCGACATCAGTCCTTTCGTTGTACACTCGCGAGGTTAATTGTTGGTACGCGTTTTTTGTGAAAAAAAACGTGATGTAACGACCCGTTGATCGAATGATTATGACGTAAACATCCACTCCGAGGAATATTTCGTTAAAAACGAGTCAACAAAATCGAATGTTTCCGACGAGTACTCGATCTAAATAAAGTCAACTTCTGAATAAACCAGACCTTTTTTCACACATTTTCATTCCAAGTATGAATTGTCCATGAACAAACTCGAAAAGTTTTTGTAATTTTCAATCTCCAAAATTGAAATTTCTGATCAGCCTTTGTAACAAATCAAATCAATATTTTCACAAGAAATTGGATCATGAAAATCCGGATTGTGCCCTATTTTCCGGAATTCGTAGCCGAGTAAATATCCAGTAAACCGCGGCTTAAATAATGCAACGAAATTGTTGCTTCAACAAAATCGTTTCTCGAAGTACGCCGATGATTGCGCGTGATTTACGCTGCATCGAGCCTGATGTTATCTCGCATGCCGGAAATGCCTCGTCTCTTTGTGAACTTTTCAACATCGCGGCCGTTTTATCGTCCTCGCTCGAACGTCATTCAATATTCCGAACCCATTGCCTCTCGCGCATGATTAAATATTACCCATTAAAACGAGAACGCAATTAATGGACGACTCGCGCGCTTCACTTTGGTACTTCACCATGCAACTTCAACAATGCTGTACTTGTCTTTACGTAATTACCAAAGAAACCCATACCGTTACTAAAACATTTCTTCGATCACTCCGAACCCATTAAATTGTGAAAAAATTAGTTTTGTAAGTAAACATGTTTTTCTTGTTTAAACATTGAAATATTGTTGTAGATAACGGTTAAAAATTACATTTTATCATCGTTCCTTTTAATTGGTGAGGTTGTGATTAGAAAATAATTGGTTCACGATTTGATGGACTCGGAGTGCCGAAGAAAATATGTTATTAACATTATTAGAGGGCGAAATTCGAACCTTTTCGAATATATCGTGATTACGCGGAAGGCCGGCTGTGTGAACAGTCGTAATAGCAATAATTACAATAATATGTTCCGTGACGAGGATGAAACGACGAATCAACTCCATAGCCACGCGAGGCTAATCCGGCCGGAAATAATCACTTCCGACTCGACCCGGGCATCGATCGCGAGGAACGGTTTTTTCCCAGTGCTTTAATCACGGAACATCCGATCTGAGGCTTCGACTACAATCGGGATTTTCGGAATTCCCTGATTGTATACAAGAAAAATTACAAGAAACCCATTAGTAAATGAAGAAGAATATTTCGAAAAACTCAAAATAACCATGAAAAAGTACACAAATTTATAAAAAATGCGAAAGTTCGTGAACTGTGTAAAGTTCATTGAAACTTTCTAGTTTTTTATTCATTCTAGAAGTTAATAAAGACATAATCGATACTGATATTTCATTAAAAAATAATCCCGACTCTCCCATTTTTCCAGTCGAGAAAGTAATTTTCCCCTTTTAAACTCATTTCCACGAGTCTCGAATAAAAATCACCGTCCTTTTTAGGCGTAAATTGAAAGCAACAAAAAATTGAATAACGAGAAAAAGAAACCGAGACGCCAGCGAGATAAAAAAAGGTTGTAAAAGTTCGAGTGTTTACGTTTCTTTTAGTGTCAAAGAAATAAAATAAAGAACAATAACTCGGTTGAAATGTTTGACGTTTCTCGGAGACAAAAATTATTGAACAAACGAAAAATGTCGAAATTGCCATGCAAATATTGCAGACGGTTAGAAAGTGTAACCTCGCAATACGAGCGCTGGGAATTCCGCGAGTGGAATCACATGTTGCAACGGATTCGACTAATTCCACAGGCAACAATAAACATTTGATGCACCCATTGTTGCGTTCGATTTTTTTCGTGCAATTCACATCGAAAGAGCATAAATTTCCGTTTTCATCTCGCCGAAACAAAGACTCTCGACATTTCTTCGACTGAAAATAGCCTCGATCCAACTTCGGTGGCGATATTTCAACTCTTTCAGAGTGAAATTCTTTGAAGAATTCAGAGAGTAACGGAGTTTCCACGTTAATTTAATTAAACGAGCCGAACGACATTGATAAAGATTTCCATCCTCGCATTAATTTCACGAGCTAATAAAACGTCCGAGTCCAAGCACCGCAACTTCCTGCGAATCGCACGTATCAATTGCTTTTTGCGGAGTTTCAGAACAACATGACGGGAAAAATGGTTTTTTAAGGAGTTCTGCGGCTGAAATGGAAGATGAGAAAATGTTAGTAACGGTACAACTTGTCCACCGGTAGTGCGATGGAACCTTTTATTATTTCCTTTCCTATCGCGCTCGATCTCGGCTCAACCCGCGCGATAAAAATGCGAGGGTTGCTCGAATTCCGTTACGAAGATCCGAGCCTCGATTTTCATACATCATGCGCTAATTTCATTCCATCTCGACGTTGCCGAGACGCTCTCCCAGATTTATTGACAAAAAAGTTATCAAGGTTGCAAGGACATTTCTGAGATCCATGACTTTTCCAAAAGCGCGTATCTTAGAACGGAATTTAAGTTCTTGTCTAATCTGGGCGATAACAATCTCAGTTCAAATAATTAGAGTAATCAAGCGGAACGTAATTACCCACCAAATAATTGAATTGTTCATTGTGAAATTAACAGAAAGTAAAAGTTCAACTAATTATATTAAAGTAATTAGAATCTTAATGTTTCTTAGCATTGATAATTTTTAGTTTTTATCGCTGGAATTTTTAAGATAAGGATTGTTTTTCCGGCTGAAAAAGGACATTACTCACCATTTCTCGAGACATCCAGCTCAACAAGATTCTCAAAGTTTTGTATGTCTGGCGGGAGTCTGTGGATTTCATTGTCGCTAAGACCGAGTTTCCTTAGCCTTTGCAAGCGAAAGAAATTCTGCAAAAAAAAAACAAGTTTACTCTCGACAATTCACGGAAAAAAGTGAAAACATCGGGGCGACGAGTAAACTCAATAATGTCGGAAAAAGGTCTTAATGACAAAGAGGAGAATTCCGTCCGATCCAATTATACCGTCGCATTGGCACGAAAGGAGGCAAAAACTTAATAACCAAGACGACACCTTCTTAATGGAGCGCGACGTTCTTTTTTTCTCGCTTTTTTACGCGAGTTGTTTGACAGCGAAAAAAAAGCGTTCTCGCGTATTTGACGTGTGAGCACGCGTGCGACAGAGAAAAAGAAAAATTCTGTACCTTGGGCAATTCTCGAATGTGATTAGCGTCCAGGAGAAGCTCTTCGAGCGTCCGGGAGTACCGGAGTATTTCGTCGGGGACGCTCGGTAGCGAGCAGTGACGCTTGTCAACGTATTCCACCTGCCTGTTACACCCTTTAAAAATCGGCATGCAGCGAAACATGGTATTTCAAAACGTACGGATCGCGGGAGCACCGAACATAACTTTTAAGCAACCACACACGAGGAGCCCTCTACTATTTGCACATATTTCACTAGGCGAGGGTTAAGAACGCGAAAAGCAACGGCACAACACACACTTTCACGCCCAACTCGGCTCTCGCAGGCTCTCGTTCACGACTTCACTTGTACCTCACGGACTGACGTCATCGCTGTCGTTCCGAACCACAAAACGTAAACTCGAAGAGTCGAAGAATGCCGAGGTTCCCCCTCGTGTCGCTCCAGCACTGATCGGTGGCGCCATCTTTTGAAACTATTTTATCACATTCCGAGTCGATCTTTTGAATTCATTACAAAATGGAGGAAAATTGTTCGATTTTCAATTAGTTTTTTAAATTAATCGACAATCCTTTTTTTTAATAGCCAAATCCTCTCTTTTCTCTCCCTTTTTTTATGTACGTACACACATATAGAGAAGCGACGCCAGCGCCATCAAACAAATAATGAATGAAAGGTAAACTGACAGTTGTAAGCTTGTGAGGTTTTTAAAGTGCATATTCGTTAGCGAGATGATCTTTAGGCACGACAAAATTAATTTGAGTACGCGATTTTATGTATTTTAACAATTCAACGAAATGTCGTTCAGTAGAAACGAAAGTTTAAGTGAGCCACCTGTTCAGCGGACCCAAAAATACCAGCCGGTTCCCTTAAGAGAACTCTTGGGTAGTGATGAAGACGATTATTCCGAAGATGAATATTATGTTTACGAGGACAAACTCGAAGTTTCCTCCGAAGATGTGGGAACTCCGAAAAAAGGCGAGGGTGAAACCGGTTTTTTGAAATCCGAGTCTGATTCATGCCGATCCGCGACTAAAACCCCGCATAATTCCGAAACTTCGAGGTACGTATTGCTTTAATTTCGAAAGGGGATATGACTTTGCTCAAAATTTATTATTTCTGTTTTTCAGACACCAAAACTCTCTTTCCATCAAAATGCGACGACCTTTAATGGACAGAAATGACCAGGAACCAAAAGACAAGAAACAGCACCTCTTGAATGAGAACAAATTTGTAAAACCTGCTGTATTTATAGAAAAGGACACAGCTAAGGAGAATCTAAGCTCTCTAAATTCGAGGAACAAAGAACAAAGTATCATGAATCAACTGCATTCTCCACTGACAAACAGTATAAATGTATATGTGGAAAAACAATTTCCTAATAACGAGAACAAAATTGTAAAATTTGTATTTTTGAATCAGGAAGCAGATAAGGAGAATCCGAATGCCCTGACTCCGAGGAATGAAGAACTGAGTATTGCTGGAAATAAACTTTGCCAGAGACCAAAAGACAACAAGAACGAATGTGTAAAAGTCTTGTCTCCAATCGAGGAAATGTCTAAGGAGAATCTAAATACCTCGACTTTTACAAACAAAGTACAAAATATTGTTAGAAACGTAGCCCATGATCCAATGTCAAACAATGTAAGCGCAAATGTTGGAAAATCATTTCCCAATAACAAGAACAAAATTGTAAAATTTTTATTTTTGAACTAGGAAGCATCTAAGGAGAATCCGGGTGCCCTGAATTTTATGAACAAAGGACACAGTGTTATTAGAAGCGAACTTTGCACTCCAACGACCAACAAGACGCAAGTTTCTGCACCAAGCTGCCACTGGGTGACGCCGTCGACTTCTAATTCTCACTCCAAGTATTTCGTTTCTCAACGAAAACACGCCTCACTAGGCACTCCGAATTTGGTGCCAAAAGCTGTTACGGAGCTGAGGAGTAATCCAGCAGAACAAACAAATGAAAATTTCCCGTTGCCTCGACCTCCTCGTAGTTTGAACAAAATTATCACTGTGAAAAATAAGCAGTATGAGGTTTTGAAAGTCATAGGACGAGGAATGAGCGGAGAGGTTTTGAGGGTACAGGACCTGGATCTCAAGGAACTTTTTGCCATAAAGTGTGTCAACCTCAGCCGACTCGACCCTCAAGATTCCCAAGGGCGTTTAGATGAAATTCACATGCTCAATAAACTGCAAGCGCCCTTCATTGTTCACCTGTTTGATTAGTAAGTTAAAATAAGCCCAAAACAGTTTGCTTTTTAATTTGTTATTTGTTTTTTACATGTTTCAGCGCAATAAGATCACCGTTGGTCTTCGAGGTAATGGCACATGGTGAAACAGCTTTTAACACCCCTTTACACACCATC
>JABFQM010000498.1:0-34311 GCA_022816865.1 Zelostemma sp. ZL-2020 | reverse complement strand
CCTGAATCGGCATCGGCGTCTGAAAATTCGAGGGCTGGTTCGAAACCGGTTGCTGGTAGTTGCTCCCCTGGTTCAGATTCTGCCCGAAATTCCTACCCCCGCGTTCCGGATACGAGTAATTCTGCTGAGGAAACACCCGGGACTGGTCATAATTCCCACCCTGGTTTTGATCCCCCCGGAAATTCCTGCGCTGCTCGTAATTCTGCTGCTGATTCGCGTAAATTTGCCCGCTGTAATTCGAGTTCTGAGGGTACTGCTGGAACGATTGCTGATCCCCGTAACGTTGCTGATTCTGATTACCGCTGTAAAATTCGCCGTACTCCTGACTGCCCTCGTTCTGGTAGTAATTGTTCTGCTCGTTGGCTCGATAATTCGGGTACTGTTGATGCGAGTTTTGATACTGCTGCTGATTCAGCGTCGCGGCGTTATTCCCGTACCCCGTAGTCCCAGGTAAATTCGCCTGCACGGGAAAATTCCCTGGGTAATTACCAGGCTTAGCCGCGCCGTCAGCCAATTTATTCTCCGCGTTGCTGTTCTCGCCGTTGTTCGTCGACGATGAATTTGGCTGCACGCTAGCAGCGGGTTTGTTCTTCACGGCTTTCTCCCCAGCTTTTTTCCCTTTCTTCGATTCCCCTTTGGTTTGTCGCGCCTTCGTCGGCCGTTTCGAACCCGGAGCCGCGGGTTTTTCCCCGATCGTTTCTTCGAGATCCAAATCGTCCTCTTCATTCGCTTGACGCTTGCGCAAAAAGTGGTACAGAATATCCGGATGATTCCAAATCTTACAACAGACCGCGAACGCCTTCAACGGATTCGGGACCGCCCTCGTTTTAACGACCTGGTTCATAAAAGTGTCATAAAGTTTCCGCTGATGCGGCGTCATCCGAACCAAGAGTATATACTCTTCCTTTCGCGGTAACGAGATCTGAAGTACGGAATGAGAACGCCGTTGTACGAAACCTTCCAGAAGAGCGTGCAAAACGTGGGCGCGATATCTCATAAGCCGGATATCCTGAGGCGTCGAATCTATGCACTGGCCGTTTTGTATAGGTCGCTCGAACATGTTGCAAAATTCGCTCTTTGTTCCGAGATAATTGGGCCTCACGAAATCTACCATGCACCAATACTCCAAAAGGTTGTTCTGAAGAGGATAACCCGTAAGGACGATCCTCCGTTTGGTCCTCATTTGTTTCAAGGCCATGCTGATACTCGCGTGAGAATTCTTGATACGATGTCCCTCGTCGCAGATGACGAGATCAGGCCCCGGGTTCACCAGCGCCCCGTGCATCTCGTCCAGGAGACCTTTGTTCTTATCTTCTTCCTCCACGTCCACGGATTCCTTGAAAGGCTGGCCGCGTTTCCTCTTCGCTTTGTTCGTTTTCTTCAAGGACAATTGCCGGTAGAGCTCGTAACCGATCATCAACACACCCCCTTTCAGCTGCCATTCCCGGATGATCCTGGCCCGCGCCGCCATGGTTTTATGCGAATCGTTAAGAATGTGTAAATTGAAATGCCGCGGCCTCGTTTCCACGCCAATCGGAGCGTCCACGTTGTACGGAGTCTTAATTTTTGGCGGGCCCTTTTTCTCCTCCCTCGTCGCTTCCGGTTTCGGCTCTTCCTTCCTGTCCTCGGGCTCACTCTTAATAAACACGCCCTCCTTTTTCACGTCCTGGTAATTTACGTAATTCGGGGTTCTCGTGTTGCGAAAATCCGGGTACACCTGCGGAGTTTCCATCCCGTAAACGCTACCCGGGGCCCGATTCTCCGGGGGCTGATAAACCGGCGGTTGCATCTCCATGCCGAAATTGCCGGGTCTTTGCATCGCGCCGAATCCCGGGTTTTGCCGGTACATCGAATCCTGAGATATTTCCCGAGGGAATGAGTTTGGATTCGAGCTTGGATCGACGGACGATTTGTTCATTAGGTTCTCCTGGGAGTAATTGTTCATCATGCTCGAACCGTCGAATCCTTGTTGAGTGTACGAGTCACTGGATTGCTGAGTCCCGGTGTCCTGCGTCGATCGACTCGACTCCGCCGCGCTCATTGAGCCGTCGCTTTGGCTCCTGCTGTCCTCTTGCTTGATTTCCTGCTTCGCGATCTCGGCCATCGGTTCCTGCTTCACGTTCACGCTGTCTTCGCTTTTAGGCGCGTTGGGATCCTCGTACGGAAGCCACATGTTGAATTCGGCGAGCCAGTTTTGCAGCGTGTTGATCGGCATGATGCAGAGGACGGTTTTAGCCGAGGTACAACGGAAAAACACGTCGCAGAAACTCGTCACCTGGAGGGTCTTCCCCAGGCCCATGCTGTGAGCTAAAATGCAGCCGAAGCCGGAGCTCGTCTTGTACCTCTCGATGCTCTCGACGATGTTGTCGAAGAGGAAACGAATACCGCCGATTTGATGGGGCTTAATGATCCGCGCGACCTGGGGCGCCAGGAAAACGTCTGGCTCCGTTTCCGGGTGACCCACGTTCACCAGGATTCGACCGTGCTCGTCGGGGATGTTGTAACGGTCGTTCGTGTGTATCCCGGAGTTCGAAGGATCGTCGTCGGGGTCGGTTTCCTCGCCACCGCTCGGGTCGCTCAGCACGATGCAATCGTCGTCGGAGCTCTCGCTCGAGCTTGATATCGTCACCAACTCCTTGCCTTTCGCTGACTTCTGGGGCTTCGAACTGCTCGACAACTTGCGCATCGTGTGCATCTGCTTTTCACGCAGAGCCTCGTCGGCCTCCGCGTCCGAGACATCCGAATCCGTGTAGTATTCCGTTCTGTCGACTGGCTCTTTTTTGGGTACTACCGGGGATATGCTGACAGACGGGGTCATCATGCGGATGCGCTGCTGCAGCATGTTCGCGCCCATAGAGCGATTCGAGGGTACTCGCGATATCGAGGTCTGCGCGTTTTGGTACGCTCCGCGGCCTCGTTGCCACCTCATCCCCTCGTGCATCGGCCTCCGGGGGATCTGGGGCGGCGGTACTCCGGCTCCGCTCTGTGTCCCGGATCCACTCCCCGAACCAGAGTTCATCTTCAATAGCACCGTGTTCGGAAGACGAACCTGCGACGGTGGCAACGATGCCTGGGAAGAGGTAGACTGCGAAGATTGAGAAATCGTGGTGCCCGCCAGGTTCTGTTTTCCTTGGAGCAAACTCACGACTCGCGATTGCGCCCTGTTGTTTTGCCGGTTGATCGCTATCTGCCGCTGAACTTCTCGTATGATCCGTTGTTGCTCCTGCACGCGCCTCAGCCGTTCCATTTCCTGCCGCTGCGCAGCCAACGTTGCCTCGTCCAGCTGCGTTTCGTCCATGACCTCGCGAATGTTTCGCCTCATGTTCGTAGTCTTTTTGTCGGAAATTTTCGCCTCGCAATCCCCCGATGACTCCTCCGCGCCATCGTCTTTCTTCGGCTTCTTCGTCACGGAATCGGAGCTATCCGAGTCCAGGTGTCGCTTTTTCTCCGTCTCTGAACCCTCCTCGCCACACGAATTCGGCTCGCTCTTTTCAATCTCGTTGTCCTCGGAATCGCCATCGTCGACTTCTTTAGATAACGGCTTTCCCAGGAGATCAGCTTCCGTGACTTCTTGTCCTTCGATCGGGTCACCTTTGGAAAAAGATTTTGTGATTAAAAACAAGGAACATTTGGGAATTTGCAAAAGCTTACCTTGGAGGGGAAGCGTGTTGAGGATGTTTACGGCTTCGATGTCGTCATCTTCGGAAGGCGCTTCTTCCAAAAGTCCCTGTGGTCTCTCCGGCTCCATCCTGACCGCGATTTGGGAATCAATCGTCTCGTCCAGGTCCATGTCATCGGCGGAACCCTCCGTGCAAATTTCCTCGATCTCTTCGGCTCGCAACGAGTCACTTTTACCCTTCTCCTGCTCCGTCTCGGAAATCTCGCCGCTGGATTCTTCCGAAGTCTCGTCCATTCTTCCAGTCTCATCGCGGACGCTTTTCAACTGACCTTCGGACTGCGGCTGCGACGACTCCGAAGTTCTACCCGCGCGAGGCGTCACTCGCTCGATCGTCACGTCTCCGATGCGGGTAAGAAATCTATCCAAACTGTTGGGCATTTTTAATCGTCTTTTTTTCTTCGCACTGTTTCTACAACGAATTCCTTCGTCAACACTTTTTCTTGTTCTCTGGAATGAAAAAATGGGATTTCGACGAATGAGTAAACGGAGAATAAAAATGAAGAAAAAAAGGGGAAAATCTCGCGAAACACTTACTCATAGTCGATTACGTGAATGTGTAAACACCAGTTAAACAAAGGAACAAACACGGCGGCTCATCTCGATTTTGAAAACGGAGGATCGTTTTACCGATGGAACTTTCGGTCTCTCAAGAGGGGGAGGGGTTCAATGTCTCCTCCCGGGGAAGGGCTGGCCACGGGAAAAAGTGCCCTACGGGGGCAACGACCATGCACTTCCTCGTGTCATCGAACATTTAGGGTTATGGGGAAAAGAGTCGAGCATTTTTCGCGAAATATCGGGATGAAAAGTTGTCACTCACGCTTTTCGATGCATAAAAACGCGAAATCCTCCCGCGGGATCGCGGAGCGTTTTTGTTGTCGATTCAATTCTATCACGTGGCGCTTTTCGGGTGTCCGGAAAGCGGGGAAATGGGAAAATGACGCGCGACTCGCTGGGGAAGTTGCGAATAGTCCGTCGAGAGGGTGATCATTGGAAATAATGTCACACACTTGGCTCGGACGCCATAGCGTCGTTGCTCGTCGCGACAATTCGAGTCCCGATGCCTCGAGAAATGACGGGGGCGGCGAGTTCGGAAGCTTCGGGCTTCGTTTTCGAAACGCCAGTAAATCGCGGCCGCGAAATACCGGTTTACTCGCTCCGAAATCTCGGGTTCTTAGTTGTTGCGCGTCGTCGTCTCGTCGTCAACACGGAACATTCCGCGGCATTTTTTCACGTCGTCTACTTTTTCACCGGAGTGTACCGCCGCGGCGACTGCACACACCAACACTGACGCACGCCATTATGCCCGACCGAACTCACACTTCCGCCCCGGCGATACATTCGGTTTTTACGACTTTTTATTTTAAAAGTTTATTGTTTCTTACTTTTGTTGCTTGATTTTTAGAGGGGTAAATAAACAAATTGATTGTCACTTTTTGGATCGAATAATAAGTCATTCTTATTTTAAAAACATCTATGCAGGTTTACAAGTCTTTCAGTTGCTTAAAAATATATTTATGTAAATGTAAACTTGCCATGCACGATTTATATTACATTCATAATTGAATTTTACTATCTTCATATGATACGCCAAAAAAACCCGCATTAAACTTGTAATCAAATGATCATTAAATGAGTTTCAAACTATATTTAAAATCAGAACTTAATTAGTGAATGAGAGAATACAATTATATTCTCTTTAACAAAGGTTTTGATTTGAGACATGATTTAATAACTAGCTATGGATTCTTCCATCGATTTCTCCATTTAGAGACGTTCGATCTCACAATAAGGTCCTTGCAATGAAAGCAGAACCCTGGAAAAGAATCTTGTTAGTATTTGAAGTCTCCGGTGACGAATGAAAGAAATCCATTAAAAATGAAGCAGATGGTTCAGTTTGCGCTCTCGCAGGCGTCGATCCAATCGTTATAAACATCCAAAGGTTCCGAGAGCAAATTTATCGTCGTTTGAAAATCTTCCAAGCAAACCCTGCACGTAATTCTCGCTGTACTGCGTGATTTGTCCCTGAAAAAATGCAAATTTTATTATTCACGTAATTCAAACTTTTTTTTCTACAACTGAACAATTGCAACAATTTCTTCGAAAGAAGAGGATTTAAATGCAGATTTTTCAAAATTATAGTAGACTCGTTTATTTTAATTAGACGAAAAATGCGACTTTTTGATTCAAGATGAATTTTTTTTTTACGTTTCCAGTTGATTAAAAGAAATGAGTTTACTTGTAAATATGAATAATAAACAAATACATCGACTGACATCTTAACCTCGCACGACTTTTCGTGATTGCAAAAGGGACAATTGAATTGAAGGTCCAAGGGCTGTATCGCCTTTTTTTTCGTGGGCGGTTTCCTTTTGCTTTTCCTGCGTCCCATTTTAGATCGGAAATTAATCAGTTACTAACGCCGGAATTTTTTATTGTTAAGTATCGAAGTGTTTTTTGCCGAAAACCGTGAAAATTACTATGACAACACAACGCGCTGCTCGCGTTCTGCCAAATTCTGCTGTTTTGTGCGCGATGTTTATTATTGTTTACAGACACGTTGGATAGTAGCGCTGCCGTCGCGATTTATTAGATTTGTAGGAGGTTCTTTCTCTTTTTTTATACATTTTCGCCGTTTATTTCCTCGTTTCGTTGATTTAAAAGGAACAATTCTCGAGCGCGATAGTTTTTCTTCAAGGAAATTGTCATGAATGACATAACCATGTATCCTTTTGCAAAGAAATAATCAAAAACACGTGAGTTGGTTCCCTCGTTTCGAAAAGTATTTCAAAATAACTTTATCGCTTTTGCGAGACAAGAAAATTAATTCCCGCATCTGCAAACTTGGTACATTTGTTGCCTAGATAAAAAAACATAAAAATTTCCAAAAAATGTCAGTTTCCTTCTGGCATCGACGAGGGCGTCACCTAGTCAAGCGCGCTAAATTCAAAATTCAAATACATCGATCGAAAAGTTTAACTTGACTGAAAATTCATAGAAACATAGATGTTCCTTTCAAAACTGGTCGGGAAGCTGACGTTGCCTACCAAGTTCTCCGTGTCGACGCTGAACCCAGAAGAAGCGGAATTACAAAGTCCATAAATGTGGAAAACAACATTTTAAAAGTGTAAGAATTCCAATCCAATAATTCAATTATTGAAATTCAATATTAATTCAACTCTTCAAATTGCAGAAAATTCTCAGGGGAAGAAGCACGGAAAGTTCGAGTCGGCGTAACTTCGTTCTTCGACAGCATACTTTTAGTCACGGAAACTATGGAAGCTTTTGGTCCCCCCAAAGAAAAATACAATCACTACCAATGAAAATCGAAGAAAACATGGCAGAACACACTCCGGCTCCGTACAGGCCGCGCTCGGTGTACGGATACGCCTTGTACATTGGATCGAACATTTTATTTTTCCTTTATCTAGCCTGGGCTTTCATCCCTGAAGAATTCCTGAGAGATAATCTGGGCCTCACGTACTGGCCCTCGAAGTACTGGGCCATAGCGATCCCCATCTGGCTTTTATCCGCGATCGGAGTCTTTGCCTCTTTTATTTACCCCGCGATTAACATGACTTTAACTCCAGACATCGACGACATTGTCACCATTCAAGACACATACTCCCTGAAATCGAAGGAAATCCGAGCTGGCGGAATTCCTTCGGTCTCCGATATTCCCATTACGGAAGTTTGCAGAAAATTGTACTTGCCCGGCGACGAATAAAGCTTTTTTCAACAGAATTATATCGTGTCCATATTTTTCAGTTCGAATCAGTTTTTGTTTTTTAATTTACTAACAAATCTTCTTTAACTGTTTTCATATCGGGAATTTTTCATGTGGGTAAGCCCTAACATTCCGAAGATAAAACAGATAAAGCAGACCATAACCAAACAATAATATTGTCCAGTGCATCGATTGCATTGATCAGACTCGAAATGACAGGCAAACTACAACATCGTTCTGTCACTCCAATAATTAGCTATTTCCGAAAAATACTTCGCGGGGTAAGACGATTTTTTCATCAATTCCAAAGATTAAATTCACTTCTTATGTAACGTTTGACATTTTTGTTTTTTAATTGAACGCAATTTATTTAGAGGTCTTATATAGATGCTTTGAGATTCGCTGACAATCAGGCAGCTCGTACTCAACCGCCTCCAGATGTTCCTGGTGGTCCCTACCATAAAACGACGAAAATTTATTATTATACGAGGGATGCGAGACGCGAGTTCGCACCACCTTCCATCATTGCACCTTCAGCTGCCCAATTAGGAGCAGGGTAAAATGCTCGTTTTTTTCATTACAAATTCCTTTTTTTACCGTTTCTAGAATGATAAAAGTTTCAATTTTTTCCAGGAATGCGGCAGCTGCGAAGCCCAAGCACATTACCCCAAGTGAAATTTACCTTAAAGACTAGATCGGTTTGTTTAAAGGAAATTCGAGTTAGATGTTACACTACTGTACATAATGAATAAAAATAATCCGTTTCAGGGAAATGTTCTCAACGAGGGATTCAATTTATACATTTTATTGATCATTGTCTTCAACAGTTTACAGTATTCACATATAACGTGTACATATAATTTACATAACGTATTTAATGCGATAACATTCATCACAATTCTAATTACCTTTATACCATTTAAAGAATGCTCAACAATCGTAAAACACTTTATGAGAACAGGATGCAACAATTTTTCCAAAATGCTCTAAAGAACGTTCGCCATTTCCAAAGTGAAAAACTCCATGTCTTTACATGTACTTACATGATTTACATTTATTTTAACAATTTTTCGTCTCTTCATCCAGTGCAAAATAATCAAAAAATGCTAGCCTCTTGAAACCACAGGATTATGAAAAATATACTTTTATTACGAAGCGCTCTCCGAAACATCCCAAACGTGAAGAAATATATACAAGAAGCCTGTGATTAAAGAACATTCCCCGAGGTCACATAAATAAAAATCATCCACCATTTGTATAATCAACCAGAAGTGTATGGCACATTCATCCTTGATAAATTAATACGGTATTTGATTCTGATAATACTGTATAATATCGTAAGTCTTGGTGCGGAAGTTGAGGTAGCTGTTACGGATGACGTTTGTCATGAAAGCCGCTGCCTCGCGGTCGGTTGCGGCCGGTGCAAATCGACTCCGCAGCAGCTTTATAGTCTGCCCCCGGAAACAGGGTAATCCCGTGTCCAACATCAACGAAACCAAAGATATGATCCCCTCTTGATAAGGCCTAAAAACGAAGATAAAAACAAGCATTACATTTTCCACGACAATTTTTACAGTTCAAGGAACATGCCTGATTGCAAGGAACGCCTGAACGCAAAGTTCCATGAACCACCGGAAAGGCTCTGCCTCCATTTTGCCTCCCATGACCTGGACCATTTCGTCCGTGAGTTTGATGTCAGGCTCGAAACCGAGATTTCCACCTGGTGAACTCTCGAACATGAATCCGAAGTCGATGTGAATGATGTGACCTTCCGTGTCGATCATGATGTTGCCATTGTGACGATCCTTTATCTGCAGGAGATAAGTTATAACGCTGTAGGCTGCCATGGAACGGACGAAGTTCCGGCGCACGGTTTGAAAGCTCTTGGTCGTTTCGTCGCCGTGTTCCGTGATGAAGAGCTCGTACAATCCGTAGTCCGTTTTGCGCCCCAGCTGATCACGCGATTTCGCGTTTGGAACGCATTCTATCACGCCGCACTACGAACAAAATCGATAAGAAAGTCGAAGAATAACCGTTTCAAAGAATTTGCGAGCGAAAAGGTTCTTACTCCGGGTGCGGTGGCAACGACTCTGTAAGGGAAAAGATACAAATTGAGTCCAACTTTCTGGAAGACGTTCTTGAAGATGCTGATCACTTGGAGCGCGAGCATGTCCTGTCGAACGTCGTCCCCGACCTTGAAAATCGCCGCCTGCCATGGATTCTCTTCCGGGTACTCGATCTCGACTTTCGCGTTCGCTGACACTGCCATCGCGATGTTCTCCAGCTCCTTGATGCCGCAACGGTAAACCTTGAATCGAGCCAAGAAAGGAGCTTTTGCCGCGCTAAAAAACAAAAGAATCGTCAAGATCAGGGAAAAAAATGGTACGAAAATGGTACCTTTGCATAGGCGTTCCACTCTTGTGATCGATGTCGATGACCATCGCCTCGGGATTCGAAGGCAAATAACAACCGGATTGAACCTCGATCTTTCTCAGCGCGTCCAAACACGCCGCTTCTCGTTCGGGTCCTTTCGGGAAGGGCCGAATCTCGCCGGAAATATTGGTGATTTTTTCGAAAAAGTTGAACTCCCTCTCGTAAAATTGTTTCGCGGGGCCGGAAAGGGCGTTCACGATGCTTTTCACAAGGGATTCCAAAGCGTCGAAAAGAATCGGGTCCTTCTCCTGCTTTTCTTCGTCCATGTACATGTTCGTGTGCATGTTCCATATCAGCTGATGCGCGACGACCTAAAAATCAAAATCAAATCACCGATGATTCCATCAATTCATCTTTCTTCATCCAAACGAAACAAACCTGGGATCGTTTCGCGAGGATTTTGATGAACTCGTTGACGTAACCCATGGTGTCGTGTCTCAAAGACTGAACCAACTGCGGAATGTAAAAAAGCATAACGTCCGCCGGGTAACTTTCCAAAGCTCTCACGGCGTACTGAGCGGAAATCGGGTGATGCGGGAATTGTCGCGAGAAGTACGACAGCGCGTGAATCGGCGACACCCGGGCCCAGGGGAGCATGTAAACCAGCTACGAAAGAAAAAAGAGAAAGTTATAAATTCCATCCTCCTTTCCATAGTTCCATAATCTGAGCATCGAGAACCTCGGGAGCGTCGTTGAGAAGCGTATCGGTTGTGACGAGGTACTGCAGAGCCTCGGGCACGTGGATGACCGGGGTGGGTTTTAGCCGCACCAAGCGACAAACTTCCTTGACGATGTTGTCCGACTTCCTCAAGCGCACCGGGAGAAACACCGCGAGCACCGGGCTAATCTCCCAGGCGAGTCGGATGTAATCGCGCCATCGATCGTTCGTTGCGTTTGTCCGCCAATCGGCGATGCTCGATTCCCCGGGAATCGCCAGGTTCATTCTGCCGCCCGGGTTGTACCAAACCTTCGAAAATGAAAATAAAAATCAAACCAATCGTCTCGTTTCTTTGCTGCGTTTCGAAAACGCACCAGTAACATTTCAATTTCCATGGCTAAAAGTTCAAGAATCAGATTTCGTTTCTTTATGTAATCTTTGACGTAATTGTTCCCGGCGATGACGCGCTTGTTGCGGTTGCTACGTTTGCTCAGGGTGTTGCTGCTGACGGACGGTGCAATCGTGCTGTTCATCCAATTCGTTGGCAAGGATCTTCCCAGTTCGCTCCCGGTGGGAGTCGTCGCGCCGAGGCCATCGCTCAGTTTCACGATGCTCGCGGCCGTGCTCAACTGCTGCTCCGCTATCATCTGCGGCATCATCTCGAAGTCCCCGTCTTTGCTCTTCATCTTCAAGTACTTCTTGTCGCTGTGCATTACCTGGAAATATCGAAACTTGATGACAATTTTCACGCGCCCAGAAAACATTTTTTTTCTAAATGGTGCAAAATTCGATTGATCAGGTTGTACAGTTATTGACAATTATTGTACGTGAGTACATCGCATCACCTGCCAAAAGCTTATCAAAGTTTTAATGTCTTCTCGCAGCTGGTCCGTGTCTTGAGTCGGAGATTGGCGTTCGCGGCAAAAGTAATCCAAACTATTGCGGTAGACTCGTTCGCGAAGAACATTTTTCGGCAACGATCGACTGTGAACATGAACAAGATTCAGTCAAAATTCCAATGGAAAAATCACAGCATTTTTCTACCTAGTTAAAACGTCACCCTGCAGGAGCAAAAGACCGCAGGAAAGAAGCTTGAACCGAGCTCCTACAGCAGCGATGTGTCGATTCAGGTGCAGCTCGTCACTGGCGCTTCCAACCGACATTGACAAAGATCGATGCAGCAACATCGCGATCATTTCTACGGTGTCCTGAGAATTGAGAAAAATTAGAAAGAAATTTATTTCAGTTACAGATACAGGATCCGAAGTCAATACCTGGCAGCAGTATTTGGCAGTTTCGATGAGTTCGACGATAAAAGTGATCCAGATTTCGTGGGGTTTGACGTAGGGCAAATTAGGGCCGATGTCGCAGCTCTCGGAGACTGCCAACGGGATAACGATTTCTTCCTCCGGGGCGAAAAGCCCCATTCTGTTGTCGGCCGTGTACTGCCAAGCGGCGAGCATTTCTTGCAGTAAACGAAGTTTGAGATCGGGTCGAGCTGTCAAAATCCACTGCCAGCACTCGACCGCCGTGACCATAGCTGCGTTCGTGAACAGGTTCGTATGCGAAAACGCTACAGTGTGCAGCAACTGCTCGTGCACCCCTGACAAAAATTTTCCGGATAAAGTTATGAAGTTACACATTTTCGGGGATGAAAAATGTACCAGGAATGGAAATGAGAAGCGCGGTGGCGCTCCAAAGCGCGGTATGGAACCTTCCATTGTCCTGCTTTTTGCAGGCCGACAAAACAATGTCGGTCAGCGTTTTGACGACCGTGTTTCTTCCTTCGTCTATGGTTTCCGACGTCGGGGATTTCCCGTGGGCTAATTTCAGAACGCCGTTGACGTGCCCGGCGTACCACGATCTCTTCGACATCATCAGCAGGAGCGAAGAACTCGCACCCTTAACGCGGGGTCTTTTGTCCAGGGAATTCGTCTGTGTCAGAATTTACAATTTTAGACATTGCTGAAATGTTGATCTTGGAAGATTGCTTTACATTGGAACTTGTAATCGTGGAAGCGTCGACGAACTCGAGGATCGAGTCCGTGATTAAGGCGATTCCGGAATGATGCCACATTTCGGAGGAGGATATGTGGTTTATGTATTCCTGCAGATGGGAAATCGTCGCATGCGGAGCCCACTTCATCGCTTCCTGCACGATTCCTTTGCACCGTTCCTTGAAATCCGTAACGATCCTCTGAAAATTGGGTAATTTAATCATTTCCGAATCAATTTTTCCAGCGCGATTTTCACCTCTCTCGCGTCCAAAGTTTCCATGAGCTGAATGCTGTAAGGTGTTCCAGGAATGCTCAGAACCGGCGTCTCCTCGTTAGGATCGAGTTTCAGGGACTGCGACAAAACCTGTCGAGAACAAAAAATTATTCCCCGAATCCTCGGAACTGAATATTCGCGATCTCGATTTTCGCACCTGCAGAATGTCGAGCATGCACCAGAGAACTTTGCAGTTCCAAAGTAAGTGCGGGAAAGCGTCGACGAGGGCGCTGAGGTACTTGTCCGCGACCCTCCTGATGTGCTTGTGCACGTTGTTGAAATGGACCAGGAGAAACTGCGCGTGATTCTCCAGATCCTTTTCTCGCTGCTCGTTCTTCGGCTTCTGCTGCATGACTTGCTTGAATTTTGCGAAAACGGAGTCGCCGATGCTGCAAATGCACTGCCACATATCGCTCTTATCCTTCTGTAATTCGGTGTCGCTCAAATATTCCATTATCGGCTGCAAACTCGGCTCCGGGCTATTTTCCACGCGCAAAGTCTCGAGCCAGTAAACGCAGAGCAAATACGTGCACTGCGCGAAATTCAGCTTCTGCACGTACGCCGCGATGTTGTTGGATCTGCGAAATAACAACGGAAATGAAAAATGCGCGTACATTAAAAATCAACTTTCGCCCGAACACTGACTTTCCGGTTTTCGTTATCAACTGGGTCTTCAATTCTTGCAGTTCGTTCAGCGAAACGTTCTCGTTGCGAACGGCCGAAGTGTACTGCAACTCGCGGATCTCGACGCGCCGATTTTTCTGCGACATTTTGGACACGAGGTATGGCGACTTCACCGATATTTCCTTGACTCCCTCGTACCACTGCGCGGGCCAGATTTTGCTCGGAGAATCCGGTACAAAGCCCATGATCACGCAGTACAGCCAAAAGTCCTTGAACAGCTGAAGCATTCGACGCTGCGGCTGCGTTATCGGCGGTAATCGGCGTACCAAAATCGCTATCACGGGGATTAGAACTCCCAAATTCCCAGCATTGCTCGGTGCTTTCTAAAACGTAATCATCACATTGAACGACAACGCAACACGAAACGGTTTGACAAAACATTTCCGGTTACCGATGCCGTGATATTCTTCGTGGTTCTGCTGGCCGCGCGAATGCCCTCGAGACCTTGAACGACGTAGAGTTCCAAAAGTCGCAACAGAAGGTCATTGAGCTCGGACTCGCCCTCGAGATTCGCCGCGATGTTGGCGAACGCCGCTGTGATGGCGCTGGTAATCTGCTGATGGTACTGCTTGTCCGCGTACGATTTTACCAAAAGATCCATCACCTGCTTGTACACCTCCTGGTTCTGCATGCTCTGAAACAAAATTTCGAAATTTTTCGTTATTCTCCGACGCAAAGAACGCTTTTTTCAAAACACCGACTTTGTTCTTGTCCTTCGCGATGATCATGCAAGCGAGTTGCTCGATGATCAGCCCAACCAAGTTCGGCTGATTCGGCATGTGAGTGAAATGCTGTTCGAAGAACTGGAAAATGATGTACGCCGTTTTCGGAGTGTCCTTCAGAGCGACCGCCACGTGGCCCAGCATGACCACGATGTTCGTCCAGATCAAAGTGTTCGTCGAGTCCTTTTGCAGCTTCTCGCTGTCGCTGAAAATCAAATAACTTAATCGATAAATGAACAAAACCGTAGACGAATTTCATTTGTATTACGTCTCGTTGGTTCCCACGTTGAACCACTTGGTCGAAACGTTGGTGACCAAAGCGGGAACGCAATCGGACTCGATGTACTGAGCAGCCTCCAAAGCGATGCAGAGGTTCCTTATCGCGGCGTCTCGTAACGTTTCGAACGCGACTTCCAATTGCGAGGGATTCTGCGTGGATTCCAAGTCTTTCCCCTCGATCAGCAACAAAGCTCTGCTCCCTGAAAATTCTCGAGTTACTTTCTCTTTCGTCAGTCTTTTATTCCAGTTCTTACTGATTCCCGACGACTTTTTGATGTACTGCTGATTCAGTTTCAGCAGGATCGGAGACGGATTGATCAGGAAATCTCGCAGGCTGCAAATGGAGGTGCTGGCGATGTTCGGGAACTTCTGGGCGAGTTTTCCGAGGCCGTCGAGGCAGACCATGAGCAGTGGCATGTGCGCCAGGACGAGCTTGTGGCCGTAATTCAGGTTGATTTTCTCGGTGAGACGACTGCACAAACTGTCCGCCCCTGTGCGAGAAAATGTTTCGGTGAATACGGATTGAGAAGGGAAAAGAAAATGCAGTGTTACAGAAAAATCCAGGAAGATTAAAACGCCGGCGTGCGAAAATCGATGTTACTTCGCAAGCTGATGAATCAGTAAAACCGTTAGTTTCGTTGCAAATGGATTACGATAAAATGAAAATGAAGCTCGTGCGAATCTCATTGTTTTTGTAGCGCCGCTTGGTCAAAGGGTACTCTTTTGCTGATCTTTTCGGTTAAATTGTTACATCACTTGGGGACTCTCCAAACGAGGAATAACAATAGGGACAATTTGAGATACCCTCGCCAATCAGCATGGATCTGATGTCCGCTAAGAGCGCGGTCAAATCGTACTCATCATGCGCTGGAAAAAGTACCACATAATTTTTATACGCATCGTTCGTTACCCAAAACCAAAATGTTAAAAACATGTTTCGATGAAGTGACGAAAAATTAAGTTTTTTTGGTACAAATACGTCGGGAAAGTCGCGCAAATTTGGAAGAGAACTGACCGATCTCGTCCCCGATCGCCCAAACGAGAATGTCCACGCACGCGGCGTTGGCCATGACGTTCATCTTAAATCTGTTGACCGTCTTGAAATCGGTATCGATGTCCTCGCGCTCGCTGGCGTCGTGCTGCTGCCTCGACTGCAGCTCCGTCTGACCCGACAAAAACAAGCCCTTCATAAACTCCTGGATGTCCCGGGTGAAAGGCGCTGGAAGATCGTGCTGACCCTGCAGCAACTCGCGCAACAGCGCGACGATCACCAGGTTCATCGTCTCGCTAAACGACCGGTACGGGAAAATCTGTACTTGTCCCGACGAATAAACCTAAAACAAAGCGTGACTTTAATAATCACAAAAACTCAGTCGACGAACATAAAAACAGTATCGATTCTCACTTCCTGAGCTTCCTCATCCAGGAAATCGAGAACGTCTTTCGCGAGCAGTTTCTTCGCTAGGGCGAGAACGCTTTTAAGGTGAACAACGCTGAACTGAAGTCCAGCTTTTTTCTCCGGACTTTCGTTGCAGCGCATCTGCGGGAACTGATTGAAGCTGGAGCCGAATCGATTAAAGAAGTAGCTGGTCGGATCGTACGGTACCGAGAGATAAGATTGCAGGGGTCGCTTCAGCGAGCCATCGTGCTCGCTCGCCGACCTGTTCTCAAGAGCCAATTGAGGGTTTAAATTACAACTAAGGGAATGTGAAACGGAAGGTCCCGGGGTCGAGAAACTCGACTGTTTGCACATCACGCCGACCCACAGTGATTTCCCCGTGGACGATGCCAGTCGCGGGAAAATACGGCACAGCAGCGGCGGTTCCATAGAAGTGTAACGGCCCATGGATCGAGCAAGGCCGATAAGCACCGGGACCAGGCAGCGACACACCGACACTGAAAATTAACATTCCATTAACAACACATTCAACGAAAGAAATATTTCCAATGTTAATTTTTACGCTTCGCTTGCAAACTCCGTTGGCCATTTTGATCCTTGCAGCCGCGAATAAGATTAGTCAGGACAGCGAGGATTTCGACCTGGGTAGAAACAATGACTTCGCGAGTGGAATCGCATCGAGCAGCGATGTCGCTTAATAAAGTGTTCAAGCAAAAGCTGAATCGCTCCGCGACAGGAACTCGTTCGTTCTGCCCGGAGACGATTTCGTCCAGCCAAACGGCCTTGGGAAGACCTCGCAGTAAGCGCAGAAGGTACGGAAGAATGCGGTCCTTGTGTTGCAACTCGGACTCCAAGAAGTAGATCCCCAAGGCCAGCACCGCGTCCTGTCCTCTTTGGTCCAGGCGGAAACCACCCGAGACTTCTTGTGGGCATCTTTTGAAAATGCAGTTCACCTGTTTCGAACATTAATTGCATTAGTTGCGTTCTTAATTGCACTGAAAAATGTTACGTTTCACGACGTCTACGTAACAATGACGGAAAAATTACGGCGTGAGGTTTCGATTAATCGGGTATTAAATGGGATGACTGGGAAAATGCATTTCCTGTAATAATCTGTCGAGAGATAACCTATTTCGAAAGGTGAATGGGATCGATATCATTGGTTGTCGTTGGGAAATAATGCGGGCGTGATTTTATGGGGGTTTTCACCTTTTCCCATGGCGTCGGTTTGATTGCAGCGAGACATCTGGCCAAGTGTTGCACGGTTTTTGTGAAAAACAATTTTTCGTTCGCCGCCATTGTTAGAAATCACTTGAATTTACTGCTTGCATGGAAACTTCAAAAGTGACAGATCGCAATTCGCGAGTGAGGCAGACAACAACACCACGTGACCCCACGTGACGTAACAAGTACATCGAGGAAGGGATGAATGATTCGAATCCGGATTTCCAATGATTGACGAAATAAATGTGTAAGAACCTCAGTTTTGATTTATTGACAACGTTACAAGTTTGAATATAAAAATACTGATGCATTTTCTTCGATTTTCTACTTTTTCTAAGAACAATGATTCGTCCAGGACAAATAGTATTCCAGTTTTTTCACACACATTTGCAGGTGTTTTTTTGTTACTTCTGTTCTCTTGGAGAGTAAGGAATTCTGGAAAAACTTTTTAGGGAATTGAGTCTTTGGCTTAGGCTTTTTCGAAAACATTTCGTTCTTGGCTTTGTTGAGCAGCGCGTGAAGATCGGATAACAACGAAGCAATGAAAAACGTTTTGTTATCTTTTTCAGGGCCTTTGGTAATCATGTCTACAGCTTCCTTGAGCGTCTCCAAAGTTTGTTCATTACCGGGAAGAGTTTGGCCCTGGAATAAATACAAAAAAGGATAAATTTGAAAGAACGAAAACTTTCTGAAATGTGAAACCTACGCTGATTAATCTGTGTAAAACAGCTTTGCTCGCGGATTCGAAATCGTTGAATGTTGCATTTTCCCTCATGTTATCGCAGAGGTCGAGAAAAACGCGCGTCGAGTCTTCGGCAGAATTCAAGTGTTCCCCGTTGAAGTACAAAGCCATGTAGACGTAAGAATATAAGACATTTTGTACATTGAATTGTACACAAGACGCAGCTTTCTGAAATCGTGAATAACAAAATCTGTATATTCGGCGAGTTTTTGTACAATGATTAATTCAAATAATCGAGTACCGATAACTCATTGAGTTTTGGTACGCTCAGAATCGCGGGACATTTCTTCACGTAATTCTTTTCCTCTTCTTCATTCTCATCGATTTCTTCAATGAGTTTTACTTGTTCGATGCACGTCCACCAGGGAATCCACTGCGGTACCAATTTCTCGATTTCACCGCTACTGATGGACGCTTCGAATTCTTGTCGCTCAGCGTCGGTGAGCACGGACCACAGCTCGTCAGGGTCGTCCAGGTTGATATTTTTCAATCGATCTTCCAGGTCGTCGGCCTTAAAATGCGTTGAAAAATGATTGTTTTGAAGTACAAAAGAGTGATAATAATGTTAAAATTAATTTTTACGGGATCCTCGTCATCGGAATCTAGTGCTTCCTCCTCGTCTGAATTTTCCTGTAAAATATCGCCCACGACGTCTTCTTCCATTTGCTTTTGCATCCTCTGAAGAATTTCCAACATTTTCGTCCGGGACTCGGAGTTCTCGCGGGTTTTCAGCTCTTCCTCGACGCATTGTTTGTAAAAAACTTCCGAACATTCCAAATGCGTTTCCGATTTGTAACATTCGAGCGAGCAATACGATATCCCGCACTTCGGGCAAGTATATTGCGAAGAATTCCGGTCGCATCTGGAATTTTACATTGATTTTATTTCGAAGTTTTTCGTATTTTCGGCGGTGAATAAAGTGAGGTTATGTTCGTTTGTTTTGACGCGGATTACACGCGCTTACAATTTACAGAGTTGTTTCTCAGCTTTGATGCTGCTCTCTTGTTTTGACAGTTCCATAATTGAAAAAATGGTTATTATAATGATTTATAAAAGCGAATAAAAATGTTTTCGCGCGCGAACGAATTTACGAATTGAAAATGATTGAAAAGTTGCCGCGCAGCGCCATCTGATGGTGAAAGTCAAAACTAACAAAAACATTTCAAATGTAAATTTTTCATGTCGAGAAAAAAAAGAATTTGGTAAAGTGATTCTTATGAGATTACAAAAAGAAGAATATCAATCAGTCAAGCTCGATCGAGATCATTGCAAAATGATCTATAACATTGTACATATACCCACGCTCTGAAAACAAGTGCAGAACACGTTCGTTCATACTGAAACGTCTTAAATTCGACTACGGAAACGCTAAGCGTTATTTGTTTAAATTCGATATCTCTGTAATTTTCGTTCAGATTAATTAAAAATTTTTCAGTAAAACTTCAGTGAAAAACTTTTTAACAAGAGAGAAATTTTAAAAACATGGATTTCGACCGACACCATTTACGATTAAATATTGTCGAACAATCAATAATTCCGATATCTTTTATGATTTTAATAGCAAGACCAGAACTAGACGAGTTCAGGTACACAATTTCAAAGCATTAGGTTCATTACCCTAGCAGATCGCCGCAACCGGTTGTGGCGGTTGTTTTGTGCAAGTTCGCAACCGCTGTCACAACCGCTCGGGAAAAAAGGCATAAAAGGGTCAATTTTGTCGGAAAAAGGATTTTTCAAGTGAATGCTCCTCAATTGCAAGTCGAAAAACGTTTAATTGAGAAGTGTAAATGCGCTAAATTGTTTAATAATCAATAAAAAGAGATTGATATGGATAATGGCGGACTTGGAACTTGATGGCACTAAAGGCGCCAAATTTGAAATTTTCACGACAAAATTTGTCATAAAATCAGCCTCGGAATTTCTTTTCCATATTAAAACTTATATTTCGAGAACATAGCATGAGAAAAATTTTTGCAAATTTGTATTAACCCATCGAAATTTGTAGACTGATTCTACTTGCTTTCAAAACTTAGAAAAAATCGTTGATTTCCTCGAGTTTTGTGTGAGGCTGAAAGAATTTGTTCTAATTGCTTCCCATTGGTGACAGTGATAGAAGCCTTATCAGTATAGCCTCGGAGATATAACTTTTGAAGTTTGATAATTACGCTTGATTACTTGGCTTTATAATTCCTTTTTTCAACTACAGGTGCCGTTTTGTTAATAACAAAATCCATATATTGTGTACTAGCCCTCCGCGTTAGTTATATAAGGAAATCGTAGATTCAATTCTGTGGTCAGTTGGAGGCCTAAAGGTGGAGTCACCGAATGGGAGAAGTCGGGCGGCTCGTAGGCTGTACGTGCATGTAATTCACTAATTGCATGTCCGTATGCCTTCGAGAGTCTGATCAACACGGTGATCATTTGAGCAAATTCGTATGCTGACCTTCTCCCGATACATCCGGCTTCGGTGATATTCCCGGAGTCCTCTGATCCTCTGCGTTCGACACTCCGGATTCGTTGTCGTCACCTAGCGCTCGAAACAAAAGAGCCTGACCCAAATTTTTTTACCCATTTTCAAGTTAATTTTCGAACAAATTTTTTACGCATCCCAGTTATATTTTTCCCTGCTAAAAAGCTCTTGCGAAATACGTGTTATTTTGTGAAAAATTGAGTTTGCTGGAGCAACAGGAGCCACGTTTCTCGGAAAAACTAGAAGCATGACGTGGACATACAACTTTACGTTTTGTTAGATTGTTAGATTACCACGTGATCGTTTAGATATGAACGTCGCGTTAAATGATAATCAATTGCTCTCTGCGTTCAAATAAAAGTGTTTAAATTCAAATGAAAAATATCAAAGTGCCTAAGGCGCGACAATTCAAGCGTTAGTTTGAATTATTTTCGTGTTATTAACGATATTTTTAGGTTATCCACTAGAATGAATCTCGTTTGTCTTGCAAATAAATTGTAAATGATTTGGATCGATTCTGCTGTTGGAAATTTAAAAATAGTTGATTCCTAGCAGTTCGGGATTACGATCACTTCGATCGTAAGTTGATCGTAAGTGAAATTCGTTTACGAAAATCGCCGAAAATAGCGTGTATACTTGAAAATTTCTTTCAAAACTTGATTCCCAATTGAAAAGTGGAGGCACTCACAAAAATTGGCATCATTTAATTCTCTATAGCCAACAAAAACAGTAACAAGCAATATAAGACATACAGATAAAGTTGAGTCCTACCTTACCTGTGTATACTATATTGCTTGCCGTGTATTTTTTACTGTTTTTATTCAATTTAGACAATTAAATGATGCCAATTTTTGTGAGTGCCTTCATTTTTCAATCAGAAATCAAGTTTAAAAAAAAATTTTCAACAATGTACGCTATTTTCGGCAATTTTCGTAAACGAATTTTATCTCGAGCCCGCTTTTTAAGTGTGATGGCGCCACTGCTCTTCGGTCACTTGAGTTTCGGCACAGTGAGACTTCGGTTTACTGAGCCTCAACTTACGATCGAAGTGATCGTCACCCCGAACTGCTAGGGTATCATTGAGGAGTATTAGACACCGTCGCGATTCATTTTGAAAATAACATATTTTTTTAAATATTGGATGCAAGTTGTTTCTTATTACAAAAATACAAAATACAAAATTTCAAACGCCCGCCTTTATGGCAGCCATTTTATATGCTTCACAGCGCACTCTCTCGGAACGCGACGCAGTCAAAAATTCACGTGAGGAGTACGATCGTTCGAACTGCAAAAACGTCGAGAATCAATTTTTGCAACTAAATTTACAATGCTCTATGTAATTAGTTCATCCCTATTTATTCGCTCGAGTAATCCATACGTATGTTCACGTATTGCGACTTTCTTTTTCGCATTTTGGGGGATAATTCTTGTCCCTTCATTGCCGGCAAACAGTACATTCCCATTTCGTGGTGTGCGTGTGTGTTTGTATACAAAAAAAAGCGATTTGACAGCTGAAACGTCGATAAACTTCTCAACAATCATTTTCATCCTAATTATTCCCCATTTAAGGTAAGAGACAATTATGATTGATCAATATTGTCATGCATTTCCGTTTAATACGGATTTAGATCCTTTACGACCTATTTCGTAATTTTTTTTACTGTTTTCCCGCCATATATTTTACGTTTTACGCGGCTTCACATGATTTTATATGTAGTTTATATGCACCTTATTTTTTTACGAGAAAAATCGCAAAACCCGATGTTGATATTTCGCGAAGGAAAACTCGGCCGGCGAACAATTTTTCCCGCTGATTGACCGATAAGACAATACGCGCGTGTGACGATATTTCGAATTTCAAACATTGCGGGCTTTTTATTGCGAGCTTCAGAATATGCAGTATCTTTTTGACGGTTCACATAATTGGATAACCGGGAATTTCCATTTTACAACCCTGGATCTTGAAACATCTCCCTAATAGATCGAAAATCGAAAAAAAATTAAAGTATTTACGTAAAAAACATTCATCATTCAAATCACCATATTACGCTCATAAGCTCGATAAAAAAGGGGAAAGGGTTAATATCATTGCGGGGACGCAGGATGCGAAACGGCAGATGGGATTCTCCCCGGCAATTACAGCAAAGCGCGCATCACTTGACGCTGTTTGTTTGGGAGGAATGGATGGATGAATGAATGAATGCTCGCCAAGTGTCAGCGCAAACAAACTTAGGCGAAGTCCACATTTAAAAGTAACCCATTCACACGCTAAAACCCAGACTCCTCCAAATTGGCCCAATTAGTCTCGATTGCGCTTGTCTAATTGGCCAAGAAACGCGATGCATCTTTCATTCAATTAATCAACTCTCATTGCCGCGCATTCACTTTCGTTCGCTGCCGGAACGCAAAAATCGCGAAAATCTGGCTTTTTTCCACGAAAAAAGAAAAATGAAAAAAAATGATGCGTCGAAATGGCGAAGAAAGTTTTTGTTGAACGATCCGAAAATGACCCACTTTTTCGTCGAACTTCGCACACTACGTGTGCGCTGTACACATTTTTATCTGAAACTTGTTGAAACGACAATTTAAGGACTTCGGCCTTGTTTACAGTCTGTAGGCGGAGAGCTATTTTCGTTGAGAAACATCGAGATTCGAAATTCCAGAGCAGAAATTTAGGTTATCGATTATTATGAATTTTATCTCTCGATATAATCAAATGCAATTAGGCCGATAATAATTGATTTCGATATCGGATAAAAAATTGCGATCGATTCGATAATCAATTACTCGACGAGGTTTTTCGAAATTAGAAATTAAATTGAGAAATTAGTTAAAAACATAAACTTTGAAAAGCTTCTGCTATTCCCGAAATCATGAAAAACAGCAACGAAAAGTTCCGTCATCGACAACGCGACTTCCGCCCGCGGCGGCTGAGCGCTTCCTGAGCGCGCGTCCGAATTGAACACCGCGAATTTTCCACACAAGCGCGCGCCTTGTCGGTGAGAAGGATGGAGGGCATGCTTTCTCTGTCTTTCTTACTCATACAAGCGAGCTCGCGTCTGTGTGTAGAGACAAGCGCGGGTGACATGCTCACTCCGTCACTCGCACTAAACCGATCGCGCACGCGAGTGTGATTAGGGGAAGTTGGAAGATGCGTGGATCTTTTCCCTTACTCTTCATTACCTGCAGCGTGAGTCAGAGAAACTCTCATTCATTGGAAAAATTGATGATTCGATTCGTTTAACCGGGGTCATGACCGGAATCCGGGGCCCATGGTGAATCTTATGGCTTTTAAGGTGGTTCTAGCGTTTTGGTGAAAATCCTTAGATTTTTTTCAAATTTCGTATATTGATTCAATTGTGCCTCTAGAAGTCACTTGTCGAAAATGAGCTCAATCGACTGTCCAGTTTTGGAGAAATAACAATGGCAATTAACATGGGCTTTTATGGGATCCGATACATTTCCGATCACAGAATTGAAAAAAACCCTTAGAATTTTGTAAAAAATTCTAAGAAGAAAGCTTCGAGTTGCAATCTTTTAGTAGCTAACTTCAGCGCGCTAAAACCTCCTTAATCTTCTAAATCCGAATATTTGAAATTTTTTTTATAAAATGTGGTCTTTCGATTGTAAATTCATCAATGAATTACACTTCATTTTCATTTTTTTAACTTATTTTACGTTTAAAAAGTTTCTTGCACTTTTTTAGTTATAAAGTTCAACAAAATCTTGGTTTTTTTTAAAAACATTCAATTTTCAAATGTTATTTTATTGCTTGATCGATTTTTTCGGAACAACAACTATAATTTATGATTATTTAATAAGTTAGTATTGAAATTGAGAAAAATGTTTTTCCGTATGTATTTGCAATATAATTTTTGTAATATTTCCGGGAAAACGTTTTTTCAATCACCCGAGGCGTTATTTTAGAAGCTCTGAAATCTGAAAAGTGCTCTTCGCTTGATGAGAAACAATGGAATTATATTCTGCAAAAAAAACATTGTCACGTTTGAATCTTTTATACAAGAAAATTGCGATTACGTAGTTTAGCTCGACGGTTTTCATTCTATTTGGAACTGATGGTTAATAATTCCGATATTGATTCTGAATTAGTTTGACGAATAACTTTCTTTCACTACATACAATTATAAAAACGTTTGTACAAATAATTTGTCGATTTACATCCTTTCAGTTGTATATTAATTATTAAATACATATATTTTTGCATTTTCGTGAATTAATTATGCAATAAACGTTTTTATTGCGAATAAACAATATTCTTAAATGAAATCAATTAATTATTAATAAACTTCATGAAAGAATATGATTGTAATTTTATTGGTCGAAACAATAATATACATATGTAATCAATTACATGTAATATTAATTTTCAATTATGTACCTACGAATTAATTTTTTGGAATTTCAATTAAAATATTAACTTATTTAAATAACTCAATTAATAAATTTGATGTTTTTTTCAAAAAAACCAAGATATTGTTTTTCATACCCGACAAGTAATTTTTGTCATAAAAAAAATCGATTTAAAAATTAAAAATTGCTTTCCGAACTTTTCCATACTTCGAAAATGTGTAACGGGAAAACAGTCATTCAAAAAAAAAGTGCAAGAAATTTTTCAAACGTAAAATAAGTTAAAAAAAAAGAAAATGAAGTGTGATTCATGAATGCATTTACAATCGAAAGACCACATTTTAGAAAACCAATTTCAAACATTCGGATTTAGAAGTTTAAAAGCCGTAAGATTCATCATGGGCCCCGAATTCCGGTCATGACCCCGGTTAACCGAATCGAATCATCCATTTTTCCAATGAATGAGAGTTTCTCTGACTCACGCTGCAGGTATTGAAGAGTAAGGGAAAAGATCCACGCATCTTCCAACTTCCCTTAATCACACTCGCGCGCGGCTCGTTCGGTGTTAGTACGAGCGACAGAGTGAGCATGTCACCCGCGCTTGTCTTCACACACAAACGCGAGACTTACTCGTATGAGTAAGAGAGACAAAGAAAGCGTGTCCTCCATCCTTCATCTCACCGACAAAGCGCGCGCTTGTGTAGAAAACGCGCGGTGTTCAATCTGAACGCACTGGCCGTCGTTGGTTGACGGGTTCCCCGGTCTCCAATTCCTCGGCTCCAAGTAGTGGGAGGATAGCGCGCTTTGGAAGGAGAGATCGTCGCCGCAAACAGAGACGAAGGGCAAAGAAAGCGTAAAGGCAGACGGAGAAACCACGAATCCCGGATAAGGCGCATGGGAGCAAAGGAGAAAGAGAAACCGTGGAAGGAGAGAGCAACGTTCGCCGAGCTTTCCAAAAAGTTTTATCTCGCCTTCCTCTCAGATGCTACCGAATCGGCACGGTGCGTTGCGCGATCCAACTCCCCCGATTTATATCTTCGGCAACGCAACGCGGTGAAACCAGTAGGGTAGCGCACGTCTTCGCGAAGACTCCTCACATCGCTCGACTCGCTACGACTCGCTAGTCATGCTGCGGGTGCTCAGTAGATGTTGAGTAAGGCTGTGAAAGTAATCAAGTGCAATCGAGTTTTCGGGGGCATTTCGGATTCAAGCATGGCCAGGTCAAGCGCAATTTTCCTGCTATTCCTGCTCGGGTTCGCGATCGCGACCGGCGCAGAGGTGAGTTCTTCTTTTTTTTCCGCCGAGTCGGAGGGACCGGAGGAATGTGCGCCTTTTTTTCTCGTTCGAGGGCAAGCTCTTTTTTTCATCGCTGTTCATCAATTCGCTTTTTCAAGTATAGAGGTTAATCCCGGAGAACAAATATAGGGAGCCGGCGAATTCGCGCGATAAAAATAGTGCTGGGTATAATCTTATCAGGCGAACGATATTGGGAAGAGTTACTCTTCAAAATTCCTCCCAGCGAGGTTTTACTCGATAAGTGTGAAAATCGCGTTACTCAAATCGCGTTACTCTATCCAAAGAGTGAGATTTTCACTCTGAAAGAGTGACATTTCTCTTGAAGGAATTTGGAGCGTAGAGATGGGGGAGGGAGGGTGATGAATTTTCGATTAAATTAATCGAGTACGTGATCACATTGTGAGCAAAGATTCTTTCTCTTTTGATCCTTACATAAAGTGTCTCTGCTCTTTTATTGTGCAATTCGTGATAAGATGTATTACATTTCAATAACGGCGAATTATGACGTAATCGCGGAGACGAGAGTGCTTTTTTTTAAAGCCGAAGAAGAGCGGATCGAGTGATTCAGTGATAAAAATATCAGCGGAATAATCGCGATTAATTTTGCAGCGTTGTTATTCGATGTTTCGTTTACGCGAAACGAAAAATAATGAGGTCAATCATGAGTTATTGTAGAGCCCTTAAAAGAAATGGTTGTTTTTTTGCATGTCTCGAAAATTTCTATTGAATCTAGGAGAAATTTAACGGAAGTGAATGGGTAGACCAAGCTGATCGGTTTTCTCGTTAAAATGTAATGGGATGAATAGCATTTTGTGGCTCGGAATTAGAATCTCCCTTTTAATCGAATTTTGTTGCATCCATTCAATATTCTTTGAATTTTTCCATTCGTTTCACATATTTTCTTTTCGATTAGAGAAAAATGCAAAGGCGCGATTAAAAATGAAAAAGTCCGTGAATTTGCGATGCGCTGGGAAATTTTTAAGACCACTTAGTTGTCTCGCGCGCGGCTGCGGCGAAAGAGTTAATAGCTGAATTAGTAACGATGCGGTTTTTGCTGTTTCTAAAACGGAGGAACCCTTGGAGAACTACGCCCTCGATTAGCACCATCGATCAATTAATTTTTCGACCCGAATTGTTTCATGGGACGATATTCCCGCATTTTTACGATCGCCTTTGAATGCACGCTAATGCGCGAGGAAAATGTTGCTTCCTGCAGCGCGATATTTTCTCTTAAAAGCTACGATAAACTGTGACCGCACTCGGAGAAAAATTTTGTTCCGCCAAAAAAAGGATCCTTTTGTGGAGGGGATTCTTTTTGTAAATAAAATCGGGTTAATTTTGCTTCTACGTTAATCTAATAATAAAGCGTTGCTATATGTTTATAACAAAATTATGGACGCGATTGAGGACGCAACTTTATAGAATATTTCGATGAACATGCATCATGCAATTTAAGCAATATTATCCCAAGCTCATCGAAAAACAGACGGTTTTGAATATTTTGTATCTACATCTATCGATGATTAACCACTGTTAAAGCAATCCTAAAAATACCCTCTTTTTCCACGATTCCACGCCATCTGGCTTCCTTGGCGACACATTTTTTCCGAGTGTTTGAATGCAGCTGATCTTCAGTGATTCGGATAAGAACGATTTGATTTTTTACACTCAAATTTATTCGAGTGTTTTTCCATTTTTTTGGAGTGAATTTTTCACTCTAAATACAGTCATTCCTTTCATTTTAGGCGTGATCTTTGGTAGCGTGCTTGGGAAGGATTTTGAATATTTATTTTGCAGGATTCGTGGGGATAATTGTGATAGTATTAGAAGAGATGAAGTTATCGCGTCGCATACGGTAAATAATGAACGCGATCTTATTCCCGGAACGATCTCGGAGGCGTTTTGATTGATCTTGGATCTTCGCTGCCAGTCTTTACCTTGCTCGACGTTAATTTCGCGTCTAATAGCGATAGGTGATTTACATATCATTGAACACGTGGGATGGGAACTGAATAACTCATTTGCATCAGATGCGATCATTGTGGCGGAGCTAAATGTCATTTTGTGAATATATTTAATGATTATATTGGCTACAGAGTATCTCTTAATTCCGAAAAATGAAAGCGTGAAAATATCGCCACTGGATTCGACTGAGTCTTCAACTCCAATTGAGTTGGATGTTATTCTTTTGGAGTAATAAACTCACTTCAATCAGATGGCGGTATATTCACTTTTTCTGGGGTGAAATTTTAGTTTTTATGTCACCATGTTTTTTCAGGTTTCTTTTTTCATTCATCAGGAATCGAACTTGGGCTTCATCTGGGAATCGAACTAGGTTTCCTAATCACTAGACAATGCTGGAATTTTTATATTAGAGTAAATTACACTCTGGAAAGAATCAAAATATCTCCACTTGGACTGGACTTGAAAACTCGCTTTGATCTGAGTGGCGGTATTTCCCTTTTTCCGGAGTGAAATTTCACTCCAAAGAATTTCACTCAAAGAGAGAGTACCCTGAAAAAAATTTACTGTTACGTCGACAGGAAAAACATTGTTGAAATTCGACCCGAAAGTAATTTTACTGTTGTGTTTACACCTGAAATTCCTGTTATGGCAACCAGAACTTTCTTGTAAACTCAACAGTGTCGAGCACAAAAAAATCACGACTTTATTGTTATTCTCTCTGGTCTTACTGTTTTGAATGCTGCCGCTAACAAAACATTATTTTTAACATTTACACAAAAATTCTGCTTACTATTACATTATTTTTCGAGTTAGCGCTACAGGAAAATTGTTGTAGCGTCAAACATAACTTAATGGCTGAAAGGAATACCCCATACAAGTGTGATTTAGTTGACATTACAGAGAAAATTTTTCTCAGTGTAGAAAATCATCGCAGGATGAAAAGCCCGAAAAATGCTCCTAGCAATTTGTGCGAGGCGGAAAGTTGATACGCACGAGTTCATTTAATTGGAGTTTAATTGAAATTTAAGATTACAAATTTAATTTATGAATCACATTCGGGCTCTTTTCATTGTGGGGATTCCGAGCAAAAACTTGGCTTTAATTGAATGTTAAAAGTTCGGAAAACATGCTGCAGCCGTTTAATATCGCTCGACTCGAAGCCTTATTGTCGAAGAAAAATTCCGATTAGATCCTGAATTCTGCGGTCTCTCGAAGTCAACGTATCGAAATATTCTTGTGTCCCGCTTGTTTTGCATTTTCCGTTAAAAACTTTTGTTCAGTATGGAAAGAGTTCGATCATAACTATCATCGTAATTGTCCACGCTTGTTTTATAATGAAAAAGCGAGGGTTCGGATTCGAGATAATTAATTTTCGGAAATTTCACTGATCGGTTATCGTAAACCTTATAATGCGATGTACGTTAGCTGGCGATAATAATTGAATTTACTTTCACGCGGATAACACATTTTTCCTCGCTTCTGCGTCTGTTTCCAATTTATATTAAAGGCTTTTTTCATGTTATGATATTAAATGCATCATTTCATGCGTAATTAATTGCTTAAATTCTGGGGTGACATTCCACTCCAGAAAGTGCGAAAATACCGCCAATCACTCCAATCCGAGAGCTGGAATTTTCACTCCACGGAATTTCAAAAAAATTGCAAAAAAATGAGAACGGCTGATTTTGTTTATGGAGACGATTAGTATTTAGTTCAATGTCGATCGCGGCAAGCCGAATTGTAGTGCCGCATGATATCGAGCGCATCGACCAACGAGATGAACGTGTGTAGCCCATAAATAAGAATACTGCATTTGCATACAGAAGGCACTTGAAGAATATTTTATCGTCGTTGGGATTATTCTTCGCGAGTGACTCAACTCGTTGCGTCACTCGGAAAATACTCGATTTGACTTATGGTTTTGCTAATTTTCAATGGCTTCTTTTCCTTTCGGAATCTTCTCCGATTGATTCGAGTCCTTGCGAAAGATTTACAATCTCATTTATCAGCCACGCATCGCATTTTCGGGCAATCTCTTCGATCTTATAGATCGTAAAATGAGAGTTCACACCTTCGCCCCGACAATCCGAAGATTTCAATTATTTTCTCAAGGAAGTTCGATGCTTGCGCAGGTAGCACCTTTCCATTCTTTCGTCTTTCGTCTTTTCACGTTAATGGCCACTTATCATCGATTTCCCGGGTCTTTAATCATGCGAATGAATAGATAAGCGCATTCCCAGTTCAAGATTGCCTGCAAACCGCGAACTTTTGCATTGAATAATTCCGGTATGTAAAAAAGTGAGTGTCGATGTCTGCTTGGGATAAATATGGGCCTCGCTGTTAATTACGGTGCATTAGGAATGAATGCTAAATTGATGAACAAAGAGATCTGCTACTCTCGAGCAAGCGAGAGGGGACAACAGAACAAGACAGAGAAAGATAGTGAATCTCGTGTAAGAACGTGTGGGCGAGGAGTCAAACTGGTTTAAGTGTGGTCACGAGTTTGTTGAAAAGGGAGCCTCAAAAAGAGAGGGAGCCTGGAGAAAATCTCTCTCACGATTCGCCGGGCAAACGTTCATTAAAATGATAACGTATCCTTTTTACCAGGCGCAACAGCTTCATTTCGTCTTTGACGATGAAAAAACTGTCGTCACGTTTCTAACGCTGGGAATAACTGAGAATATAAGACTCGACACGAGTTTTATTTTCCGCATGAGAATTTGTTCTTTCAATCTCGGTTAGTTAAGATAATTAAATGTCAGGGGCTTCTATTTTTCTTACGAGGCTTTATTTGCTTTGTCGTCGGTTTCTTCGGGGTTTTTTTTGGAAGATGAGTCAGTGTTCGTTGAAATGCATATATCGACAGCGTGAGATGTCTCTTCAAGTATAACACTGTGCAGACGCTTTCGATGTATCACCAGACACTTTTTCGTCAGTTGATACTCGTGATTATTCCATTCGCATTAACGTGTTCTTACAACTTCATGTCTTTGTCGAATCGAAAAGTTTACGAACACTATTCCCGTTCATCTTCTTTGCAAAGCATTCACTCTAGTTAATTAATCTTTTGGAGTGAATTCGTACTCGAAATTTGGAGTGAAATATAAAAGGTTTAACGTGTGAACTTGGATTCGAAATTTTCCTGTGCAGCTTAAGTGAAGTACGGAAGTTCATCGAAGAAAGCGTCGATGTAACCGGTTTAGATTATTGTTAGCGATGATATTTTCGGCTCTCTTGTATTCGAGAAACGCGAAAACTCCGCTTGAATATTATTTCGATGTACTCTGGCATGTACGTGTAAAATATTCGATTTACGACGCTTGAATAATGCAGAGAAGTTGACGTAAATTTTGTAAAAGCTTCTCCGAGCTTTATCGCCATTGCAGCTACAAGAACACTTGGGGAAGTTGGCAACTTTTTGCGTATTAATCGATCGATCAATTAACCAGACTAACGAAGAAATGGTTTATTTCTATATCCTCCGTTCGCAAAATTATCTTCGGTTTCCGAAAATGACAAGACAGAAATAATCTCCTTACATTATCAATATTCAAGTTACCTTTAACAAAAAAATATTGATATAAATAGATCAGTTGTTCGAATCACGTTAGTTTTAAGTTTAATGTTTCAGCTTTTAACAAGACCGAAAACTGAAATAGAATTTTGATTTAATTCTGATAGGGAAATTCCCAAAACTGTTTCCATTTCGGCTCTTTTCGGTTCCTGGTAATTAGAAATAACCCGAGTATCGAAATAGAGCATTACTGATTGTTCAGTTCTCGTAAAATCGCTTGTGAACCAAAACGTGCCGAAATCGTCGTTCCCGGAACATGTCACGCCGAACTAGTTCATCTCAGATCCGGCATTCCTAGGAATGCGCCCTACTTGGTCCACCACCGGTGAACCGCGAGAATGCCAAGCCAGAAAGCTCCCGGAATGAATTTGTTTACGCCGAATGAGCGACACTCGCAAATCTCTTCCAAATCGGCGACGTCTCAGTTATCAAAAATGTTCCACGCGTTTGCAGGGGGCATATCATATGCTGAAGGCTGGAAAATACGAGCGCGCGGGAGATGCCTATAAATTTCTCCTTATCTTGGCGCTATAAATTCACGTGGCAGCTATTGAAGCCCGATGAAGCGTGAATTCCTGTGTAACCTATGATTACATACGCAAAACCTTCTTGAATTCAAGAATGAGTAAGTCAATCCAACGGCTGGATTGACTAAGAAAGTGCGCGGTTGTTTCGGTACTTCTAAGTTTACCCCAGCGAAGTAATTTCCGGAAACAGTGGAATTAGCTTAATCCAGATTGGCACAACTTCGATTCTTCCCAAGAATTAGCACGACTGATTCGCTTGAATCAGTCAGTGTTCGTTTTTTGGCATGCGCGCTTGCACCTTCGATTAAGATGCCGTGTCTTCTTAGAATCTGATACTTTCGACTTGCACTTCGTCGCTCTAGGATCTCTAATTCAGCACGCGCAGAGTAGATCTTTGCTCAGTCCGATATAAATAAACGTAAATGAAGAATCTTGATTGGATTTGTTAGTCATCTACTTTTGTTTATTCATTCATGAAGATAAGGAAGTGGATAAGATATCAAACTTAATGAATAATTTAGCAAGTAATAGAAGCGTGATTAATCTAGATGACATCAACATTGTTTTCGTTGCTGATTATCCATTTATCATTGATTGGAAATTTCATCCGCGCAGTTGAAATGGAAATACATAACACACATTAAAAAGTACAAGCCGTGCGATTAATTTAGATTTGTCACTTTCGATGACTGGGTCAACGAATGTGTTTCGATTTCAAGGCGCATTTGTGCTGATCAATGCGACATTCGTCATGTCTGGGCATCATCCACACATATATTCGTACGAAAATCGTAGACGAAGGATTTTAAAACCTTCGAGAGGGTCGTATGAATAGCTAGTGATTAGGATTCGAATGTATTCCAGGCTCCGACGAGTTGATAAGTGGTTGTAGTTAGTGTCCGTCTATAAGGCATGCATAGACACCCACACGCCGCTACGATTGTCACGATTGTCACGAACATTGTATTTCACATCAAGGATCTTTTTTCCCACCTGATGCTCGCAACTATTTGGAAGAGCATAAAATCATCGGTAAATGATCGTAAAAAATGTGGCGGGAAGACAAGCGAATGATTCAAAGTAAACACGAATGTTTTGCTCGTAAAAGTCGTTTTCCTTTAGCTGTTGAATTGGCGTTTTAATAATTAAATGTCGGATGTAACGAAGCGTCATTCAATACAGAGTTCAAGTTGGACGAGGTGAATGCCGTGTACTTTCCATGCGATTCAAGGTGGACACTGATACAGGACCTCGTGAATAGAGCGAGTTATGATGGATGTGCTGCGATAATAATAATACTCTCGCGCCGCGAACATCGCACGATTCGTTTAATTAATTTCAATAAATAACTGTGCCTCGGGTGGTTTTTAAATGGAATTGAATTTGTACACAGATACTTTAAATTGAACATTAAAGCACGCTCGAGAGAAAGCGGACCGAAACAAACTGAAATAAAATAACTTTTTCTCGGATCCTATCGAATCCAGTAAACAATTCTTTACTTTTTTTAGTGCTTAAGCGTTGTTACAACTCCGTTCCATAATTTTGTATTTTTCACAGATCGTGCAGATTTATGCAAGCTATGATTATTCCATTTTTTAAATTTCATCAATATGCATTGGAGAAAAAGCAGTTTCAATGCCAGAACATGTGAACTCTGCTTCCAGCGTTTCCGGAGTTTTTCAACTCTTGCAACTTTTAATTTCGCTGTGAATTCTATTATTAACATTTTCGTGGTATGTTCTACCGCGTCACTAGGATAAATTTATCGGTGTGATGTTTTTTGTTCTTCAATCAATTCAGTTACCGTGTATGATTTCGTTTGCAAGCAAAAATTATTATTTTATTGACATTTACTCCGCGATGTTGATGAGCGATCTGACGGAATATCGATATTGCGGAAACTATTAAATTGTTGTCTATATTCGTAATTGATTACACGTTTGGGGCGAATAAGCGTGCTCTCGTATAAATACTTGTTAGTAAAATAATAGCGTTATTTTCTAAATTATCTGTCACTCCGTCAACCATGAACCGCGAATAGCTCGTGACATCATACCAGCGCTCGTAATACAGGATCCCAATAATGTTTTTCGCAGTATTTACGAAATTATCGCAAACCCGAGGCGAAATTTTTTTACGATAAATTGAGTCCATTGAGGACCGTTCGAGGTTCAAAGTGAGGGCTACTTTGAGACTTTTGAGGTCTCGAAGGCAAGCGACTTGCATATGATTCGAAGGACCTCATTTGGACCTCAATGATGTACTAATTGCCGGTTTGAGCAAGTTGAGACCC
>JABFQM010000497.1:0-34324 GCA_022816865.1 Zelostemma sp. ZL-2020 | reverse complement strand
CTACACTGTAAAAACGCCTGGTTGAAAATCACTACTCGGATAGTGAATATATTGCTGCGCTGAGCGTAGTAATATTACTGCCAGAGATGAAATTTACTGCACTGAAGGCAGCGATTTTACCGTCTGCGGTGGAATTCACTATCGTCTAGTGAAATTGCTACGCTCAGCGTTGCAAAAAATCCGACCTACGCTGAGCGTAGTGATTTCACTAGCCCTGTGAAAATCGCTATCCAATAGTGAATTTAATGGCGGGCAGTAAATTTCATGGCCGATAGTAAAAAAAACTTAGAAAAAAGACCACTCTCGTCATTTGCATTTTGCGCTTACCTTTTTTGGGAAAAAAGGGAAGCGCAAAATTTATAACTTAAAAAAAAATTTTACAAAAAATTTTTTTTTTTTTTTTCTTCATTTTACTAGCCGCTAGCGATTTTACTAGCCGCTAGCGATTTTACTGCGCTCAGCGTAGGTCGGATTTTTTGCTACGCTCAGCGTAGTGATTTTCAACCAGGCATTTTTACAGTGTGGTATTGTGTATTATCTCCCGATCTGATCATCGGATGTGTACCATTTTTTTTAATCGGACGAGCGCGAAAATGCAATTCTGCGTACCGACAACCTCGGCGCTTTCGAACCCGTCGAAATTGCAACTTCCGGTTTCCGGTTTAATTATTTTTAAATATTTATTAGTTACCAAACATTTTTTTCACCATTTTAATCATTGCGCAATACAATTTCACGGGCTTCTTAGTTATCCCCTGTTCATTAAATGGAATTAATTAATTAATCCGCAGAAAAAGGCAAAAAACACATGGTTCTTTCCGTTTTTTTTTTAATTTAATGTTTTTTTTCAATTATTGATCTCAATTTTGTCGTCGAATGTACGTAACAAATCCATCGATTAACAATGTTTTTTGGGAGGTTACACAATACGAGAAATTTCATCTCGCTGTAAAAAGATTTGAAAATAGTGCCTCTTTTTTTTAGTTCGCTCCCAAACGAACGTTGGTAGAGAGCGCTGCATAAGCTGTGCGAGAGCTCATATGCTCATATGCATGAGTTTTAACACCTCTGGTTGTGTGTGTGTGTACAATACTAGCACACATGTTCACTATTGCGATGCCAACACTTCAGCAATTAAGCACTACAATATTCGGCAAGGGGTCCAAATCTCCGGTGTCGTTGTAGGGGAAATGAATTTAAGGTTGGCAAAGCCGTGTAGGTCTTGAAATCATTGCCCCCCCTCCCGCCCCTAGCGTTACCACTATTCCAGAGCGCAATGCCAACACTCTAAAACAATCGGGCACTATAAAATTCTCAGATTCTCGGAACGAATGAGTCACTATGCATGATAGATATATGTATATGTAGGTGCACACTCAAATTAAATCTACACAGGCCCCATCCGTGCCGTGGCCCGTAGGCAATAGCCAATATCCATATTCCAATCCGTCTGCGTCTTGCGATGTTGGAAAAGTTGAAAAACCACGTACCCGAAAACGTGGTACGAAATGTTGCATTACGTTCCTCATCCTCGAAAAATCTACCTGAAACGAAAGATGTGAGAGAAAGTGGCGAGAAAGAAGTCACGGTTAAAAATGAAAGTGCGTAGTCCAAACGAATCCGACTGTCGGTAGAAGCGGCGGTATAATCGGGCCAAGAGCGCGAGAGAAGAAAGCCAAGATGAGGAGAGGTTATAGAAATAAAAGCATCGTCGATTGATCGGCTCGAGCTCCGCGCGCGCGGGATAAAAACAGGTGCGCTCTCGCTCGGATCCGTCGCGAGCGTCGCTGTGCGTCGCGAATTCAAGCGTTAAACGAAAACAAAAAGAAGATCAACGGCTGAAAAAAGCCGTGATGAAACGGCCGCGGGGAAGTTTTCTTCGATACATCGAGCGCAGGCGGTAAGTCGAGCATTATTGTGACGGTATGAACGTCCACAATGTGGTCCACGCCGCGGTTGCGACGTCGGCGACGGCAAGCGCCGTTGTGTCGTCGCCTCCCGAGGCAGCCGGCTGGGTCGCATTCTGCGACATGCATGCCCGTGCCTCGGCTTCCGATTTCGCCAAAGCTTTCTGCAACTACGTCAGCCAGAATCTGCCCGAGAGCGCGAGGGCCACGCTTTCGCACCGAGATTTTCTACGAAAGTTCGTCGAGACCTTTTGCGAACACTTCGAGAGCGAGTACCTGCGCCGCAGCGCGAGGTTTGTTTATTACGAATATTGCACTCCGATTTATTTCTATCTCTCTTACCCCTTTTGCCATCGTGGAATCACGTGCTTCCTGTTTATTGTCTCGTTATACACGCCACTCGGATCGCGTGACAGTTTCATTAATCGCGCCCTTTTTTCTTGTTTTTTTTTTTTTACAGAAAAAACGGAATCTCTGCCTACTTTTTCCGCATGCATTAATTGAATGTTTTTTTCTGATTTTTTGCTCTGCTAGCCTGATTTGAGAGAAAACATTATTCGCGCATTGAATGTTTTTCTTGGATACTTAATTTGTTTTGATTTGAAGAGCGAAAAAACAAGATTCATCTCGGTTTATTAAAAGACACTCGACAAATTCGCCAAGAACTTGGATACGGAGACACGTTTTTAATCGAGGTTAAAATGGGACGTTTAAAATTAGCTGTACAAATTGTGTTTTTGTTACTACCGTTGAGAAATATTATCGTAACGAATAATAAACATGCGGAATTACGTCTCTGACGATTTCAAACGTTGATTAAAATTAAAAGAACTCCATTATACATAACAATTTACAAAATTGTTGGCTGACAAAGTTCCGATAAGATGGTAATTGAAGTAAACGCAAACATGTTTTTCCCGCAGATCGCCTACGACGCACGAAGCATGTCAGATTCCGTCAAGCGAGCGCGACACGAATTCAACGAATCAGAACAACCAAGCGACGGTGCGAGCTTCTTCCCATGATGAGTTCAGCGACGTTTCGGAGCACGACGGCGACGCCGTCTCGCCAAAAGTCACGCACAAACCTTTCTTCCGCAGGCTTTCCTTCAAGGGTCTTAAAAAAGGAAAAGGCTTTTTTCACAAGCAGCAAAGCGACGAGGTGGAATTGTCTCACAGCGAGCGTCGCAGAGAAAAGCACTCGAAAGCCAAGCTCTCGAAAATCGTCGTGGAGTGTCGAAAGGAAGGCATCGTCAATTCTCTTATGGGCGAAAACATCGACGGCACCCAGAAGTGGGAAAAGTCGCGATTGGCGTTGATTAAAGCGATCGGCGGTTACATGCTAGAGTTTTATTCCCCGCCAAAAGCGATGAAACCTCGCAGCGGAGTTTTCTGCTCGGACATAATCGAAGCTCGGGAAACGACGGCGCTTGAAATGCCGGATCACGAGAATACGTTTGTGCTGAAGACGCAGGAGAATGAATTCGTCATCGAGGCTCATGATCCTGGGGACATGAAGTCCTGGTTGGCGACAATTAAGTACTGCATGAGATCTGGTCAACTGAATTCTATGGCGCACCGTTCGACGGGAGCCAGCGATTCGGTGCCAGGGGATTCGATGCTTCACGGATCGATATCATTGAGCATGGATGGCGACAGGCTTAGGGCCAACTCGGCGAGCAAAAGCTGCCGTGCGGCGTACGATCAAACCGACGAACATGGCAATCCTCCGGAGTTGCCACCGAGATTACGCGCTCCGAGTAATAGCAATCTTGATTTGTGCTCGTCGCAGCAGGAAATCGAACAGAGTGAGTGTCTTAGGGGCAATTCTGTAATTTACCTTATTTTTACGAGCATGTAAATTAATGGTTTTTTCGTTCAGTTTCAGTTCCTGGAAACGACGGGGGAGATTTGGATCTATCGAGCAGCCTGAGAGAGTACGCGTGGTTCCATGGCACGCTACCGCGTTCTGATGCGGCACAACTGGTTCTGCACAGCGCGGCCGAGGGCCACGGTGTCTTTCTCGTACGACAAAGCGAAACGAGAAAAGGCGAGTTCGTTCTTACCTTCAATTTCCAAGGAAGGGCAAAGGTGCGAAAAGAAAAAAACCCTGAAAAAATTGCGGTTCTAAGTACGATTCTAAATATTTAAAATTTTTAGCATTTGAGGATGACGTTGAACGACCAGGGACATTGCCGAGTGCAGCATCTTTGCTTTCCCACGATCAACGACATGCTCGAACATTTTCGGAAAAACGCAATACCTCTCGAGTCGGGCGGCACGGCGGATGTAACACTGACGGAATTCGTCGTCGCGAATACGGGATCGCGCAATTCGCAGGCTAATTCATCGGGGACGAGCGCGCAGCAGACGCAAGAAAGGAGGCCTGCCGCAGCCCCGGAGCCAAGAGAAGTAAGAGTCAGCAGTGGAAGTCTAACTCCTCTTGAGTGAACACGAGTGGCCGACTCCCACAGTCTGAAGTCTGATCTACAGACAGTGAGTAATTAACAAGATAAAGTGAGAGCCACTTTTACAATTTTTAGAGCAATTTTAGGGGATCGTTTAACTTATATTGGGTTTTGAGAAGAAGGGCTTTTTCGATGCAAAGGACTTTTTTTCTTTTCTGGAATCAGAAAACTCGTCTAAATAACGGCAATTAGTAAAAAAATGTGACCGTGGGATTTTGGGCTCACTTTTCGATGATGATTGGTTCTTAATATTTCTGGATTTGAATTAAAAATTGTGATGTTTCCAGAAAATTTAAGAATACGTAATTTTGGGGTTTATTCAACAAATGTGTTTGCTTGAGACTTTTTTTAGTAGAACATAACATTTCGATAGTTGAATGTAGAAATGGCTTAATTTGTGAAAATATATTTTTTGAATAGCCCTTTGAACTAAATTTTGAAAAATGTTTCGTGCAATAAGAATTGGTTTGATTGAACAGATTCAAACCTTCGGAGGATCGATAAGAACGCGCATAGAATCGTTGGAACGACTGCAGGAGCAGCAGCAAAACACAAACGCGGAGCAGCAAGATTCGGCAATTAGTGGCAGAGCCGTGCAAAACGCGTACAGTTTTCTTTGACGCTTGATACACGGCAATCATTCGACAGGTTATCAACCAGTGAATCCCGCAGACTGAAATGCTCGATATTATATTAAAATCCTAGTAGTTGGTATTATCGGCCCAAAGATACAAAATATTGTCAAATGTAAACTCGACATAATTCTAGAAAAGAATAAGGCAATTTGTATTTTCTGGTTGAAAATACGTCAAACTTGAAATATTCGAATCAGCAAATCTTAAAAATAGCTTCTCAAAATATAGATATTGCTCTCATATCACAAAACAGCGAAATTCATCAAAAAGAGAAGATTGCGAATGGATATTTTTCTAAGAAATTACTACTTTACGTTTTTGCTCTTTTAATATTTCTTTTAAAGACAGAAAAAAGTTTGAAAATACATTTCACTCGCTGTGAAGTTTTTCAAGACTTGAGAGTAACGATGTGATGCAATAGAGTGCGAGAGTATTTGTTTTAATAGGAAAATTTGTCATTGCATTACTATATAGTTTTAATACTTTAAGTTTATTCAACAAACGAAACATTTACCAGCGAGAACAGCAGACTTATGAAAAAGCGCTCATTTCCATCGATGAAGATATTGTCAAGTATTTTTACGTTTTTCTTGCTCACGAGTAAAATAATCAAATTGTCAAAGTTTTATATTATTATTCATTCGAGTTATCGCTTGAGAGTACATTGAACAAATTTTCTGTAATTTTACTTATTTGGCTGTAAATTTACACAAATATCTTGCAAATTCAAAGCCGAAACATGTTTGTAAATTTATAGTCAATAAAGTGCGAAGTTGTATAAAAATTGTAATTATACAGTACTTTGCGGTTGATTTTTATATTTCAGTGCATGTGAGTTTTTACCATCAATGGCACCATTAACAAGTGAAATTTCGGTGTTCCATGATTTTATTTTAGGATACTCAAGTAGCCAATTGAACAAAATGGATTTTCGATGCATGCATTCTCAATTTGTATAATAGCGATTTGACTGGTGTATAATATACCATCTCTAGCGTTCAAATGAATATGTGCCATTAATCAGTAATTGTAAATTACAGGACATAATTGACTTCTCAAATTACTACATTTTTCTCCGATTTTATCGAATTTTTTACCGGGTTTTTTTACATGCAATCTCTTTGATTTTTTATCTTTTTATAACTGACAAAGAATACTGAAACAATTTTATTGTTCCATAGCACAGACTTACTAATTGCGTTCGAGGAAATTGGATTTTTCAACGATTTTTGAATGTATTCTTGTTCCGTGCAATGTAGCAGAACTTGAAAACTTTTATATCGAATTGATGCCTGGGAAATTAGGTTGACATATGGATTGACGATGAAGAAAAATGTATCATACTGTATTTAAATCGAGTGCAACATGGAAAATAAGGAAATATTGATGTACGCCTTATTGAAGAATCATATATTTTTTTATATCATATTCATTGTATCTAAAACTCAATATTGTAAATTTATATACGAAATTAATAGTATCAATCTTCCCAGAGCTAAACTTTATAATGTATTGTCACTTTTTTTTTAGCAAGGAGCCATTTAATGTATTTCAACGCTTCAATTTTAAAATTAACTATAAAATCTTCAATGCTGATGTATAAATCGCAACATCCGCGATTTTGCGTTCGCTACTGAGAATGTGAAAAGTAATTTAATGGCTCTTGAAACTTTGTCAACAAATAAGTGAATACTCTCATTGATAAGCTGTTGTAATTATTGGTACAATTTATATTACTGTATAATTTTTATTGACAATTCAATGTTCCTCATTTGCATTCTGCACAAAATGTTCAAGTGTAGGTTACATAAATGAGTAGGTACCGTTTAATTGGCGCAACAAGTTTTTGTCATACTTTATACAAAAACTTCCGATATGTGTTCTTCAACACGCTACTGGTGTGTACGTTTTAGCAAGTGTGTTGAATTAAGTAATGGGTAACTTATGTACAGTACGCTCTAGTCTAAATATACAATTACAAACTCCGTTTTTATACATATTTTCACGCCCTTTCATGTCTCAAAATACATTTTTAATGAAAAACTTGTCGAAGTTAAAAAGTTATCGAAGCAAGTTTTTATTCATCCATTTCAACTACTGGTGAAATCTGAAAAAAAAATAAAACGAATGTAAAAATAACACTGAATGCATAAGAAAGCGTTATGAAGTATCTCAATAAATATTTACATAGTATTCGACATAGCATGTATGCCCGTCAGACATGACCATGTACTGGAACCCCAATAGACCATTGGAATCCGTCCGTAGAGAAACTTTATTCGAACAAGAAAGCGCTTTCATGGCCGGTTTAATATGTGACAGCTTGTACGTAGACGAGGCAGTTTTTTTGCAATCAAAGTTGTCGATCATATTACTGTCATGAGGTAATTCGACGTAGCATTCTCCAGCTAATCCGGCGGTGCTGATTTTGAAGTGCGGCGATGTTGGGGAAAGGTAGAGCTACAAAAATATGGACAGTGGAGAATGTTTTTAGAGTAGTTTGTTTTATGGAAATTACCTCCATGATTTCGCTTGTTTGATCGAGCTCAGCCAAAACGTCCCTCAACAAGTCGGTGTTCATGACAACTCTGTTCAAGACATTCTCTTGCGCAAGGTGAAAATCTAGCAGTTCGTCCGGGTCCTGAGTTTTCAATGAGCAATCTGTGATTATCCCATCTACCTCGAGAAGAATCGTAACTGGGTATCCAGCACCCTGTATTTCCAATCAAAAAAATACCAATAGAGATGCGAAAAAAAGTATGAAGATATTGAAGTATAACAAAATATACTTTGTAAAATAATTGAAGCCCGACAGTACTGCCTTGAGCGGTGATGTTGCTCCAAAACATCGACAAACATTCTACCAAAATATTAAGGTTTATTCGAAAAATAACATCTTCCTTCAAAAAGAACTCTTGAAATGTTTTAACCGGAATGTAAGCACTGGCTTGCATACACTTTGCTTCTTCGACTGTCAGTTTGAAAACGTTTTCCGTGCAAAAACATGTTGCAATCTGGGAAAGAAAAATGTTATGATTTCGATCGCTTGAGATGATCGCCATAAGTTACGAATAAAAAAATACCTCCTGAAAATTAATGGCTTTCAAAAGCTGTACAATGGTCTTTAAATTGCCAAGTTTGATGACCAATTTATATTCTTCATTGTCCGTCATCTCGTTGGCTGTACGATATTTGATACATCAACAAATCTCGAAATTGAGCCTGGTGTATGTTTTGATAAACCAATTTCTCAGTGTCAAGAGAACAAAGCCAAGTTGCCAGAAAGTGCTTGCAAGTGAAAGCTTCGCCGTTCAAGACTTGATTTCTGGAAATTTATTACAATGTTAAAGCTTCTTACGTCATTAGTTTCTTGGGAAAAAAACGTACCTGAATGCTGTGCAAGTACAAAAATTAATATTGGGAAACAGAGTATAAACGGTTTGTGAAAAGCCTTTCACTTGTAATAAAACATTGATATCTTTGGCTGCTCCCGTGGAAGCCGAATCGGTGATGGAAATAGCAGTTACACACTTTTTCTCGTACAACTCCGTAGCCCTTTCGAAAACACTTCCAAAGACAGTGTACAGTTGAAATAAAGTATTATCTGTAACTATAATTGTCATTACTAGTATACATTGTGTAACAAGTGCAAAAAATTCATTTCGAATATGTAGAGTACTTTTGGTGAATAACGCACACACAAAAAGATAATATTAATTAATTTAGGTTCGGAAAATTGAATTTGAAGAAAGCAAGGTCATCGCTACGAAAAATCGTCGATAAATAAACGGTCATTTGAATTTCAACAGAAAAGTTCAACACGTGAAAAGTAAAACGCGTAAAAAGATATACGTTACATTTTTTCTTTTGTGCGAATTCGTTCGCAGATTCGTTGAGTACTTGTTTCGCTACTTCACGAAAGTGTATTCTCTCTCGGAATTGTTTATCTGTCAACTTTTCACTTGCCATTAGTTTTTGATGCGTTTACCCGGCTTTTTCTTGTTTAGGTTAAAAATCTCTATTTACCAGTGCGCGCGCAACTTGTTGTTGTGGCGCAAAAAGTTCCAACTCTTGAACCAGGTGGCACGCATAATATGCATATATACGCGTGCTGTCACACATGTTTACTCGAGCATGGTTGTGTTAGTGTCTCACAGTCACATATACATTGAAAAACGTGTAAATCGTGCACGGTGCAGTACAAGATCTTCGGAAAACTTCGGTTTTCTGGTATCGTCGTGCAGTCGTGTAATCGTGTAATCATAAAAACAACATACTGATTCTTCAAGAAATCAAGCAAGGCTCAGTATTAATAATGTCTCACGATAAAGAATGTTTCTATCGGCTTCCGAAAAGTATTGTTCCTTATCATTATGATATAGCTCTGAAACCGGATTTGTCAACCTTCAAATTTGACGGAAAGGAAAATATATACGTTGACGTGAGTGCAATAAAAATTTTTTTAATAAATATTCAACCACTTTGAAGACTTAAACAAATTTTCGATTGAATATATTTAAAAAATGTTTGTAAAACTAGTTCCATACAAAAATATTGAAATTAATTCGATATTTTACAGGAATAATCATTATAAGTAATATTTCATTAAAATTTTCATAAAGTCACGATGATAATTGCAAAATTTTCTTATCAGTACAATATAGAGTTTCTTATCAACATGTAAATCTACTATAAATGAAACAAATAAAACCCAGAGAAAAGTATAATTCAAAAGCATTAATCAAAAAAGAAAAAAATCCAAAATTATTTAAACAAAAATGTAACGAAACAATAATAATTTTAATTTCACAGATTATAGCAGCAACAGATACGGTTCTCTTACATGCCTCCGAGTTAAAAATAGTAAAAGCAACGTTTTCTACAAAAGACGGGAAAGAAATAGCTGCAAAAACTATCGAGTTATGCAAGGAAACAAAAATAGTCACTATCAAGTTTCCAGAAAATCTCCCTATTGGAGCATGTGGTTACTTGTACTTTGATTTTCAAGGCACACTTAATGACAAGTTGCTTGGATTTTACAGAAGTAAATATACCAGGTAAATATAATCGTATAAATACTGGGTACTAAATAATGACTGGGATTAAATTTTTTCAGCCCTGATGGAGCTACAAAGTATGCTGCTGTAACTCAATTCGCAGCGATAGACGCCAGAAAATGTTTTCCCTGCTGGGACGAGCCAGCAATAAAATCTACTTTTGACATTACATTAACAGTTCCAGTGGGTCTCACCGCACTATCGAACATGGTACATAATTAATCTATTGGAAGATGGAAAATTACGCCAGAGCTTTATCAATGTTTCTGAATTGTAGCCAGTAAAAACGAAGGAAGGCAACGGCGCCGTTGAAACTGTGACATTCGAGAGGTCGCCCAAAATGTCTACCTACCTTGTGGCTCTTGCGGTTGGTGAATTCGATTACGTCGAAGACAAATCTACCGATGGTACACTGATCAGAGTATACACGACGAAAGGGAAGAAGGAGCAAGGTCGTTTTGCGCTGGAAGTGGCTACAAAAGTATTGCCTTTCTACAACAAATACTTTGGAATATCCTATCCTCTGCCAAAAATGGACCTTATTGCTGTACCAGATTTTGGCCCTGGCGCCATGGAAAACTGGGGTCTCATAACTTATCGAGAAACTTACCTTTTAATGGACCCTGAAAATACTTCGTCAATAAACAAACAATCCATCGTAACTGTAATCAGTCATGAAATTGCACATCAATGGTTTGGCAATCTTGTGACCATGGAATGGTGGACTCATCTGTGGCTGAACGAGGGTTATGCTTCGTTCATGCAGTTCTTCTGCACCGATCATTTGTTCCCCGAATACGACGTATGGACGCAATTCGTCACGAATACATTCGCTCGAGCTCAAAAGCTTGATTCTTTGAAAAGCACGCATCCAATCGAGATCCCAGTTAATAATCCTGATGAAGTCGAAGAAATTTTTGATGATATTTCTTACAATAAAGGAGCAAGTGTCATAAGAATGTTGCATTCTTACATCGGCGGAGAGGACTTCCAAAAGGGCATGCAACTCTATCTAAAAAAGCATTCTTACGGAAACACAGAGACGAATGATCTTTGGGCTGCCCTAGAAGAAGCTAGCGAAAAGCCAGTCGAGAAGATTATGTCAGCGTGGACGAGACAGGCCGGTTACCCACTTCTCAAGGTCGAACAGCGTCAACAAGGCAAGGACAGAATTTTGTCCTTTTCCCAACATCGTTTTCTGGCCGATGGATCTTCGGGCGACGAAAGTGACAGTAAATGGCCCATACCGGTCAGTGTAAGCTCCAGTGTGGATCCAGAGCGCGTCATCGATAACATGATGATGGACGAAACGAATAAAGAACTGATTCTTCCTGATATCCCCGAGAAACATTGGGTCAAGGTCAATTCAGGGACAATCGGCTTCTATAGGACTCATTATAGCTCAGAAATGCTAGCGCTCTTTGGTCCATCTATCAAGGACCACACTCTGCCACCTCTGGATAGGTTTAGTCTACTCGAGGATCTTTTTTCTATTGCCAAATCTGGTCAAGCTTCTACTGTAGAGGTTTTACGATTGCTCCTGGCTTATCGGTACGAAGACAATTATGCTGTTTGGTCCAGCATCGTTAGCTGCATAAGAGATGTTGACATTCTTTTAGGTCATCTCGATATTCACAAAAATTTCCAGCGCTTCTGCCGCGATATGATGAAAGACGTGACTCGAAGGGTAGCTTGGGAACCGAAACCGGGCGAGTCTCACCTCGACACGCTTTTGCGTTCCCTAGTACTTAACAGGATGGTAATGTTGGAAGACAAGGAAACCCTCGCCGAAGCGGAGAAACGATTCAAACAGCACATTTCCGAGGAAATTGTTCTTTCCGCCGATCTACGTAGTGCTGTTTATCGCGCGGTAATAATGAAAGGTCGCGAGAAAACCTTGGAACAGATGATAGAACTCTACCGTAAAACAGATCTGCAAGAAGAAAAGAACAGGATCGTAGCAGCCCTCGGGGCAGTGCAAGAAGAAGCGCTGCTGCGAAAAGCCTTGGATTTTGGGCTGAGTAAAGATGTTCGTCCCCAGGATATGCTCTCCGTGTTTCCTACGGCAACTATGACGCACGCGGGACGGGTCATAGTGTGGCAGTTTGCAAAAGACAATTGGGAGACTTTATCCGTGCGCTGTCAAAGCGCTTTTTTAAGTACAAGGTTGATTCAGAGCATAACGAACAATTTTGTCACGGAAAGCATGTTGGAAGACGTGAAAATGTTCTTTTCTAATAACGTCAAAGTCAGTAACGAACGAACTGTGAAGCAGTGTATCGAGAAAATGCAGCTCAGCGCGACTTGGCTCGGCCGCGACAGGAGTTCAATTGAAGAATTCTTGAAAGATTAGGTCGAATGTGTCGAGTTCAATTTTTGATTAAGTATATCGTACATTTTGTAATTCGTCCGAAATTTTGAGCTTTTAGAGTGCTACTGCAGTGTTTATGAGTGATTTTATCGAATGTTTTATAATTCAATTTAAAGTTTATTGCAAGAAAATGATCGACAATGACTATCATATCATTGTAAAAACAAGTATCTTATTAAATATATTAAATTCATCTATTTCGGTTTTTAAGAAACACACTAAAGAATCGATTCTACGTTATGTCTAAATTATTGAGGTTGCAAATTTTTGTTATTCTTGGTAAGCGCATTGAATTGATTGTGGTTTTTATATAAAAATTTTGAAATTCGAAGTATGAGAGAGATTCGTTGCATCTTCACTGCGGTGTATTCACTCGACTTTAATATTATTTGTATTTGGACTAATTGGCCTGTTGTTGAAATTAAATAAATAAATAAATATGGTGGAGACACAGGCACTTCTTCACTCTTAGAAATTGTCCGTTTACGGTAAAATTCTGATCTGCCACATGAAAACTGTTCAAGGTCGTTTGCCCGCTACAATGCAAGCAAAAAGTAACTTCTTTTATAACTTTGACCAGGGATTTTATACATTCTCATCAAAAATATTAATTTAATACAAAAATAGTCTTTTAGACCTCGAGAAGGAGCCAAATCCGAGCCCGAAACATTGGTAACAATGTCGCTTTTTTGAAGATCCCAATGTATTTTATGTGACTAAAAAAAATAAGGAAACAAATGCAATGTTGACAAATGATTGAAATATTTTGTACTTTATTACCCTAATATTACAAGTGTAAATCAATCCACATTGAATACATCGCGTCTAATGATGAGGAACGTAAGATTGCGCCTGGGGACACATTTCTGATATAACATTACGCTGATCTGTATCGCTATCGCCGGAGCTGTAAAGCATACCGACTAAAGTATAATCGATGAAAGGCGGCAACTCTAAATCAGTCACGTCTCCATATTGCATTGGCTGATTATTTGATATTTGGGTAGGTCGCGTGTCGATATCTTCGCACGCGTGATGACAGCGTTCGTTCAAATAGAACAAAGATTCGGAACCACTTGGAATTGGACCGTTCACTGCCGGTTCCGCGAATATTCTGTCCGAAATCGGACTCTGCTCTTGGTTTCCGTAAGTCAGTCGCTCTTCAAGAATTTTTTGCGAAGGTCGATGATTGCTCGGACTCTTCGCAGTCGCAGCGGGATCCATCATCTGTTGGTAAGCGTTAAAACTAGAAAAATTGCCGTTATTCTCCAAAGTAGGACTGTGACTAGGATTCATTGCGCGTTCGAATGGCTCATTTTTCATGCTATCAGCTTTTAAAGAATAAGTAACATAATTGCCCGAACTTTTGCCATCGGGGAAGCAGTTTGCTTCTTTTTGCGACTCGAAATCAAAATTCAATCGATCGTCCTGACGATGCGTCCAATAATTGTGCTCCATTTCGTTCTTTGGTAAAATTCCCGTTCCAAGGTCCTTCATGTCCGGACTTCTCAAGTACCCGGTATAAGTAGTCGCGGTCTCGTTGTTCAATGAATGATTCTGATTCGCATCTTTCTCTATCGGGTAACAATAAGAGGCTCTTCTCGCGACGAAATTGTTTATCATGTCTTTGTCGCCTTCGAAACCGTGGAACGGAAGTCTCTCATCTTGGTTTTGGGGAAGACTAAGGTGACTGCTGCTGGAATCCTCGCTGAGCAACTGATTCCAGTAGGCCTGGTCCTGGGACAACTTGGGAGTTTCGTACTTGATCGTTCCACTGCCTAAATCAAGCAAAGTAGGAGGGGATCGAGTAACATCCTGCGAATTCACTGGGAACTCTGGTCTCAAGGGTTGATCCAGTTGAAAAATTTCTTCGGGTTGAAAGAGATCGCCAGTAAAGGAAGAAAAGTCGGAGTACGCTACATCCTGGGGGATTTGACTTGGAATAGTATAGCTCTCGAGAGTTTGTGTGCTTTCCGGCATCCAGAAAGAGTTTTCCGTCGCCGTTTGTTGCTGTTGCGTGTACATAGAATGTTGATGTTGATGTTGGTGATGAGCAGGGGTTTGGTAACACGAGACGTTCGTTTGCATGGAACATATGCATTCGAATGGTGGACAGGAACATGAATACTCTGAAAGCATCAAGTCAAGATATTTTACAACGTCAAATTTGAGACTAACATTGAATGAAAAAGTAAAAGCAAACAAACCTTTATCTGATATCAACAACGGAGGTTGGGCTGTTCGCGTAGACTGTCCTAATGCATCGCTATTGGATCGCTTATTATCCCTCAGTGACATCAACTAAAACATATTATTTCATCAAATGTCATTTCTTCTTTAGACTTAGTTTTCGAGTCAAGGAAATATTCAGACCTTTGATCCAAGTGCTGCTTCTCTGGCAAGTAGAACGGCTAATCCACGAACTCTTCTGCCCGCTCCAACACTTCTTCTAGCTTCTGAAGTAGATTTGGCCTCAGGGCGTGGATGATCGTGTTGGCCTTTTGCTTGGAAAAATATTGCGTGTTCGGTGTGTCGCCAGAAATGTGTTACGGGATAGCCGCAATGTCCACGACAGGAAAGAATCTCTAATCGTCCCGTACATTGTCTATTTGGACAAGGTTTTCCTTGCTGCTTCTTTCTAGCCTGGAAATGTCAAGAAATTGCCTCAATGTTTACACGCGTGATGGTAAAAATATAAAATGTTGAATTTCTTGGGACTTACCTTATCACATATCGCTGGACGAAGGTGGACTCTTCCACCACCAGGAAGGATACAACTCTGCGAGCAAACCAGCACTCCCAGGCATGACTTTTTCAATATGCTCACATTGTGATTATTCGTGTTTCGCATTGCCCAGCCGGAAGCGTGTCTTCGCGCTTCTTCACAATCCGGTTCATAAACCCTCCTCACATGACCATCTGCCCACTCGCACCAAGGATCGTATTCAACAACCTTTAACAATTCATTATTATTTTCAACTAGTAAAACATTTTATTACAAACTGTCTGGGAAAATATGATTCATATCTGATCAGGCATGAATTTACACCTTCCTGATAAGGCCTGATCAAGTCGAATCATGCCTAGTCATGTCTAATGCCGATTGAAAATAGAAATTGATCTCAAATTATCACATAAATTTATAGAGAATTATAGTAGCTACGTATGCAAAGAAAATTATGCCTGATCAAGCTTCATTAATTATTTATATAGGAAAGAAAGAATGAATTGTTGATTTTCCAACGACAAAGAATCTCACCCTTGGCACGTTGGAATCGTTTATGTCCCACTCTTGATGTGGATGTTGTTGCTGGTTGCCAGCAACATTTGCTGTCATCGTTGGTGAGCCCACCCGACTCCTAAAAATGTCGATAACAACTTTCTTATTCGTCTTTTTCACATCTACACGAATATTCACATTCGTAACCAAAAATGAATAGTTTTTATCTGCCTTTTCATAAAGTGTTTTGTGAAAACCAGTTTAAATATCTGAATTCATTGATTCAACTAACAAAATGTAACTGCAACATTGCGCAACTGTTAACGACGTGTTCCGCGATAAAAGAGATAAAATCCCAATTTATAGCACATTCCATTCGTACTTTGCATTATACTGATGGGTGTCCGTGTGTGGTCCTGACAAGACGTTTGCCAACTTCCTGTAATTCCTTCTGTCTCACCACGACCCGAGCTTTTCGAACTGAGTAATAGCTCAATTCGAATATCTCACTGAGAAACTTGTTGCAAATTTGTAGCTTCATACCCGGAATGCATTTTTATTCGGTAAATAGATATAGTACAATTTTAGATGGTAAGAATATTTACAGGTAAGTAATTTCTACGACGAGCGTAATTTTCACTTAGTTTATTTACTTAGATTATTTATATAACGAACACTTTCAATTAGTGCAGTAAATTTATGTTAAGGGGAATGGCAATGGAAGGGATTGGTATATCATTTGAGATCCACAAGATGTGTCACGCAAAGGTGTCTGATTGAAAAATGTGCGCAACTCTACGTGCCGCAGTGTGCGTCCAGGAAGAAAGGTATCAAGGTATCCCTTCCAGCAAACTGCCAACTTCATCTTCCACGTGCTGAGATCTTACCTCGGCCTTTAAAAAGAATTTCCAAGTTACATTAGAAATCGGAAGAAATTTGGACCGTTTACTCGATTGATTTCAATGAATCGTTCATCGTAATTAGTTATTCATGTAACATTAATCAAAAGACTCGCGATGTAATTTCCGATCGAGGATCTTGGATTCTGCAAGAATGTACCGGAAAATTATAGCGAAATCAGGTGAAATATTTCTCTGGATGTAGAAAGAGAAGAAGAAAAGAGAAAGAAGAGAAGAAAAGAGAGTGCGGGGAAAAGTCAGCGTGGTGAATAATTATTCGGATCGGTGATAAAGTCATCGCCTTTAGTACCGCGTAAGATGATACATCGGTCGCTGATGCAGAGCCAAGATTGCGGATAGAACGAACGTGCACACACACTCGTTTCTTTACAGGGGTGCGTGTATTTACTTTGGAGAACATCTTAGAGTATGGGAGTATAGGTGTTTCGTTCAGATATTAAACAGGAGATATCTGCGGACCAGCCACTAAATATCTTGAGGGGACTCTGCGAGAAGGCTTTGGCGGAGGAGAGAAAAAACATTTAAATAAAATCCACGCGCGAAACAGAGTATAGGTTACCCGTGATATATAAGAATCTTTGTGCAAGATTGCGCGACGAGTCCCGAACAAGTTAATTCCTCAACATGAGCAGCGGTCATTGGTTTATCATGTGTTTCCTTACGAATGCCTGCTGGGATAGTCCGGTGATTCTCGATTTAATCGGGATCAAGGGTCACCGGAAGGAAGTTTGGGCCAGAATGGAAAAGGAAACTCTTTTAAAACTTCGTTTTTATACAACATTTATTTTAATCAAGTATAAATTATTGAGGGAATATCGAGAAAATCTATAGCGGTGCATTCAAAATTGAAACTATGAATAATCAAAAGATTATTTTATTTCGCGTTTACTAGAATTTAAATCTAATGTACCTGTTTTTTTTATGTATTCAGGCCTTGATTATAAAAATACCGATCGAAAACAGGTCTAAATTATTTTACAAAATAATATTTATGAAACATTGGTTAATGTTTTTCTAAGTTGTCAGCTATTTATTTCAAGAACAAGCCGGAAAGGGTTAAATCCCCTCCCCTTTTTCTCGAGGTGAATTTGAATGCCGTGTAAATTGAGAAAATCTGTTAAGGTAATTTGTCCGCGGTTCAATTGTCACTTACGACAGATTTGTTTCAAATTTCTGCTGGACCGGGTATAACTGTAATGGAATTTGGCAACTTGTGTATAAAACGTACAAAATTACGATCCCCTTTAAATTTAGAGCGCAATTAGACATCGCTGTTCTTCTCACGCAGTAAAAATTCAAAACAAATCTGTTGAAAGTAACAATTCCCCCCTAACCATTTTGCAACAATCTTCCTAAGAGGCCTTGATTCGCCATTGAATTCGTAGTAGAAATTGATTTCTAGTAAAGCAAAGCATACGTATTAAGATTGTAAAAAGTAATGTGTTTTCAACTCTTTACAAAATCACAAATTAATTTCACCTCCAAATCTTTTATGTAATCATGTTGAAAAATAGTATTATAATTTTTCCTTCAACTTTTTTCACCCTGCCACGTTGTAAAGACAACACTCGTAAATAGGAAATAGGAAATTGTGGTTTGGAATTTGAACTTTCACTGAACGTGAAATTAAAATCAAATCTGTGCCGATTTGGAACACGATAAATAAAAAATCCCACTTCTGAAGTTATACAACTTTGTCATTATTAAAATAACTATTCAGTACTTTCGAAATGCTTTGCATTGCTTCAAAACTATTTTAGCCTGCATGCTTGATTCTAAATACACGGAATAGCAATCAAATTATCAATATTGCAATCATAGTTTTCGTAGACGATTCGGTACTGCGGATTCAAAACAGTTCGAAATCATCTCTCTAGTAGATAAATATTCAAACTGTTCCAAAACATGTCTCATGAAAAATAATAAGATGAAGTTCGTAATTTTTTTAAATAGAACTGCATTAAAATTCAATTCAAAAATTCATTTACAAATAAACTACCATTTCAATTGCAGATTTTTTTCGAAATAAGCGTTGTATTTGTAAACATTATATTAAAAAAGAACTATAATTAAATTATTCCATTTATAACTGTAGAAAATTGAAAGAAGGCATGCAATTTGGTACAAAATCCACGGTTCTAGAACATAACGAAAATATTTAAACATGTTTTAGTTTTGCTCGATATAAATTACAAAAATGGAAAAACACTCGATCGTAACAGACAAAACTGTGAAATCAAGAAACACTGGAAGCAGCAGAAGGCGAAGGCGTAACTTGACTATAATAAAAATAAACTGAAAGCCGATAGGTAGGTGATGTCAAGCATCTTCATTCGATGACTACCAATTGTGCAAGTAAACCTAAGATAAACACTAGGATATCAGCCCTCCAATAAGGCAGGATGATAACGCCCACACACCAATGAGAAACTTACAGAACGCCCACTGATTAGACACCTTTGGGGGAAGAAATCAATGTTTAAGCGGTCGACATTTCTGCTCAATCCATTTTCATAATCAATCTTTTATCTTTTCGAGTTCTAAAGCTGCAGGAAAGAGCATACCTTTTCTTCAATTATTTTTCAAATACTTCGAAAAAAGAGCAATGCCTACATCATTTAATTACATGTTTTATTAAATGATGCACCGACATTATTGTAACAAAAGGAATGAAGCAAATGATGCTGGAACTATTCAAACGTAAATGTTTGTATTTCCTAAGCAGTTTACTTTTCTGGCAAATAAAAACTATTCTTTGGTACGTTTCGAATTAAAATTGTATGATATTCACGTACAATACCACCATAGTTGAAGGTGCCTGATAAATGATGAAGAAATCCTTGATATCACAGTAACAGCAGTTTTATGATTTAAAGAAACCTTCAATTTCAGATTAAAGTTTACTATCACAGTTTGATGTAATCACACTGTTTTTCATCAACAGTCAATTTGTTACACTTCACTTAAAGTTCGAGAAACTTGCACGTGTAAAAATTCTTTTTTTTTCTTCAACAAAACAACTTTCACGAAAGAGTTTGTCGTCCTCAATTTTGCAGTGTTCAAAGTCATGTATTGCTACGTGAGATCGAAATGCATATCGTTGATGATTTTCTATGGAGCGATCGCGCTTGCGTATGTCGTGCAAGCGGTCCAAACTCGCACTGAAGACTGAGCACCGACGAGTACTCGCAGAGCTCGTCGGTGACTTGTAGAACCTATGTCACAGGGAGCAGAAGGACCGCCTACAGGAGTGGCTAGGCTCGACCAATCACTGGATTCCTTTCTAAAAGGGTGCCCTCTGTCTAGTAGAGAAAGACACCCTTCGTTTACTGCCTCCACTATTTTAAGGAGTGAGTCTTTGATTTCCTTTTAATTTTACGAGCCTACGCCTTTTTCTTCCGTCGAGTTCACCAAATGGACAAATTTTTTCCACAAAATTCCACCATTCGATCTTATTAAGGCTTATTGCATTTGTTCGTCGTTCGAAAAACAAAAAATTGGACAAAAATTGAGAGAATGATTTAAACTTTTGCGACTGTGCAAAATTGTATGATTGATCGAATGAAACATTCGAGTACATTCCGAAACTTTGTGTCATTATGCTTGCTATCAGAGATGAAACGGTATATAAATACAAGTATCACACTGGAAATTTGTAATCAGCTGGCTCCAAGGGTGTTCCGAAGGAACAGTCAGCCTTTTACCTTCTACCTTTCCCTACCCCAGATACCCGCATCAAAGACGACAACGGCCCGTTACGCTTCGATCGAACGTGAACTCATGATGCTAACATATCTGTCGAGGTGAATTCGTCCTCAAATTTGCACGAATCGTCGTTTCTGCATGCATAATCAACAATTCGAAGCTGTTGAAAACGCATACGTATCTCGGTACCTTGAAGCCTTTGTGTCGAAATTAGAGATAACCATATCGAAATGCAACGGTGCAATTATTTGACATTCATTGATAACTGTTTCGAGAAAATTGCATCATCAATAAATCGCATGAATCGGGTTCAAGATTGTCAAATGAAATTGCTGCCCGTGAACATGGGAAATTCTCTTGTATTTGATGAAAGGGGTCTTCTGGACTTTTTGAACTTTGTTTGCGCCAAGTCCTTTCACTAAATTGGTAACGCATTACTGCCGTGTAAAATTAGCAGCGATCACACAAGGGAACTTTCTAATGGAACATTCTTTGCTATTTACTCTAGCCAATGCTCGAGAACGCAACTGGAAAATGATACTCTCGGGAATGAGTGTTCCATATTCGAATTAACGTCTTAATCGAACCAAAGTTGGTATCTTGATGACACCGTATTTTTCACGCACACATACTCGTGGAATAGTCGAGTTTTTTGAGTCTTTAGCGGCCACGTGTTTCGTGCATGGGTTATTTAGTAGTGACACGTGCGTAACTAGCTGATAACCGTAGCGTTACTTCCTACCACGTGTCACAGGTGTTGATGCTCTCGACTCAACCACTCAAGCGCTAATTCAGTTGCGAGCATTTTCAGGCAATTCAAACATTCCATTTTTTGCCGCCAAATTTGCTAGACAAGTCCGCGTTTGTTTTTGGCTAGCTTCGACAAAGGCTCAAGATTGAAATCGTTGATGAATTATAAGATCGTCGGCAAGTGCGAGTAGGAAATGAGCAAATGAACGAATGAGCAAGCGAGCCAGGAGAATAGAATCTGGGGTTCGGTTCCCGTAGGTTAAACACGAGGTTCACGAGAGTCGGAGGCTGTTTAAACACAGAGGGTGGGCAATCAGGAGTGTTTGCCGCCCCACGAGCAAGCTAGCGAAAGCGCGGATCAAAGGGTGATAGGGTGGGCTGATAGCGCTGCGATTTGATTGTTGCCCCGGCTATTGTGCGAAACTGGCTTATTGTACGTACGAATGGCTAGCGTGCGATTATTTGCGCTGTGCATGGGCATGCGTGCTCGTCGTGCCTTTGACACTATCTATCTCATGCCTGTCCGACGCGTTTCTACGCAATAAAATGGGATATTCGCGTTGTTGCTGCTACAATTCAGCTATATAGACTGCGCTGATCTCATCTACGTGTCGCGTTTCACTAGACAACTATTGCACTTTTTTCCCACTTTATTCCGTTTTTTCTGGAAATCTTGATTTTTCCCCTCTTTGTCAGATTTCATCGTCGATTCATGCGTTCTCATTTTTCAATTAATGTCTTTTTGATAAAGGGACAATGTTGGTTCCTATAATGCTATTTACAACGCATTCTCAATCACGAAAACAGTTGCATTTTGGTTTGTTACAAATCTGTCTATTTTTAACATGTGTGCAAGGATGTCCTTTATTTTCAAAATTTCTGTCAGGAAAGAGCATGAGAGAGTGAACGAAAGTTAATGAAAGATTTCGAAAATATAGAAATTTCATCAATATTCCAAACACTCGAGAAATGAGTGCTTTTACTGTATTATCATTGGCTCTCGTCCACTCTCTTTTTCACTCTCCCAGCAAATAGACACTGCCTTTTCTTTATTACGAAAAAGTAACGAAGAAAATGTGCCCCAGAGGCCTCAAAGTTTGACATGGAATTTACATAAAGATTTCTCATGAGACACGTTATCATACAAAAACAGCCCTGCAAAAATTAATGAGATTATGGCCCTTATCATATCCTATAAATTGATGAAATTCTGAGCATTTAAAAAAAAATCGTTTCTATAATCGGTGTTTTATGTTACACAACATTTCCATATTAAATCTACATCCGAACATTTGAGATTTTATACTGTTATAATTTATACTCTTTTTTGCGAAACTGCTCGGAATGTAATCTACTTGTAGGGCACGATATAATTTTTTCAGCGATGTTTTTGTGCATAAAGTAGGTATTTCATAAAAAATCCTTATGCAAATCCCATGTTTTGGGGCCAAACGTTTGAAAAAATGCTCTCGTTACTTTTTCGTAATAAAGAAAAACTGCAAGAGCTGGCCCGCCAAAAATTCGAAAATTTTTCAAATAAGAGGTACCGTAATGTATACGTTTGGCAGAACATGGTTAGATGAAAGTTGTAACAGAAAAAGGGATATTTGTGAAAGGATGCATGTGGTTGACAGGTGATAGAATTCAAAACGAAGAGATTAAGCGTTCGCCTCCTACGTATTGCCCCTTCTAAAGCACGCGACAAGAATTGTATGCAAATTAGAAAGCAGATGCTCGCAGAGAAACGGAAAATGCCGTTTTTTCGAATTTTGGTTTATCTCTAAAAACACCAGCTCACGTATTCAATGTTGCGTTGACAGATGCCGTTTAACGTAAAAAAACCCCTGATTTTTCAAACAAAATATACGAGTTATCAATTCTGTTTTATATTATTTAGTTTTAATTATCATTGCTACATGTGGAGGGAGATTTGAGACGATTCACAGTATTGATTCATTTCACAAACTTTGTTTACTAAATACAAACGTACACTGCTGACTAATCGTACGCCATCCACCGTTTACTGTTGCGATCATTAATTTTCATTTATTTTATGGTACTTGCCGGCGTCCGAATCGCGCTCTCACAGTTTACCTGCGACGGAAATAAAGAAGATCGTTTATCAGTCACTTTATGGACTCTCACGTTTATTAATTCATCCTCGCAGTGTGATACTACTAACGTGTGATATCGCTGTAATATCATGATGTTACATGGTGAAAGTGCCGTAATTTTTTTTGTAAACCGATAGATGCGCTAAAACTTGCACCGAGAAAAAATATTGCGAGATTGAAATCGCAAAATTTTACGATTCACATTGTAAGGAGCATGCGCACTAATATTCTTATGTTCTCAGCTATAACTAATCGTCAACGTGGTACTTATTTATTAAATTACTAATTATGCATTATAAATTGCTGTTAAACCAACACCCTACATTTTGAATTGAAAAAATAATTGTTCTCTGCCTAAGATTTTTTACGCGATATCATAAATTAATGAATTTTGATGTTGCTTATCAATACTTAAAACAAAAGCATACCAACTGGTTTTTTAAATTCGGCATGTTTCCTGAATTTTTGATTTATCGACACAAATAATAACATGAGAAAAAACTTGATATATCAATCACATGTGATTGCAGTTAAGAAAAACTTTTAGGATAGAATTAGTCAAGTTTCACTGGAACGACGTATTATATCCTCCACCTCGACCGAAACCACCCGAGTTGTATTATGAACCAATTGAGTCCTATTTAAGGCAGGGGGTTGTCAGCTTAAGTGATTTAAATTGGCCAAAGAATTGTAAGGATGAAAAAACATGTCACGATTACGAAATTTTTTACGATACGGGAGTATTTAAAAGTTTACCTGACTTTGGGAGGTTATTAGGCATTTTATTCGAATTTTCTTGTAGCTATATTACGGTACCCGTATACACTCAGCTGCGAAACCAGAAATAAGCACATTTTAGATGTATCGAGTATAGTTATCACACGTTAAATCTCAAGAGTGTGATACTTTTTTCACGTTTCCCCTGACTTATATAGATGACGTTATTATAATTAATCGGCTGGTAATAAAGTGTGTGAAAACCGTTGGATGGTATTATTTACTTATATTTTCATTGTGTTTAATAAAATTGAATAAAATTTCAGAGAAAACTCATAAACTTTACAATGAATTTCATTGTTTCCGCAGCACCATACTTTTTGTCTATGAATCAAAGGGTGGACGGCAACTCTTCGTGTCCACGTGTCTGTTGCGACAAGTCACTTAGGGACGAGTCCGGTTTGCATCAACGAATAATAAGCGCATAAATCTAAGCGCATTGGCCAATCGCAAAGCCCAAAATAATGTCAGTATCCCGCGGTGAAAATCCTTCATAAACACTCGGTAGCACGCTTTTGCTCCATAACATTTTTTTATCTTTTTTTTAAAAACCGCCCTTTCACATTAAATTATTACTTCCAACGAAAGTTAAGCTGTTCATTTGAATTCGCATGTGACGACGAATTAAAACTGCATATTTGACGAGCATTTGCTGCGATGAAAAAATCTTGTGAAAATAATAGCGTACTGTTTTTCCGTGTTCGTTCCAACGAATCTACGGTTGTATCAATCAATAGGTTATCGAAAAACGTGTTTAAACATATAGTATATCTGTGTACCACTGATCTGAGAGAGGGTTGCTGAACAAATTCGCTAACCCCCTGTGTCAATATAACCAGCTTGGTAATCCTTTCAGCCGAGCTCGGTTGATGCTCTTACAAACGCCCACAATCGATTTCTAAATGACTTTTAATTGTGAGACTAGCGCCATGAAAGAATCTTTCAATGTTTCTACGTTTCCGCCGTTGACGTTTCAGATGCTTCCGATCACCGTTCGACATCTCACTTTTGTCAATTTTCCAATTCAGTTCGACTTTTCTGTAAAGCACCTATTATTACTTACAATAGCTTCTAACAAGCTGAATCTTATAAAAGGAATCGAACAATTTGGTGGCAAACTTAAACAGTTTCTGCCAGCAGATGTGACAATTTAACGTTTAATGCAAATTTCTTTCATAGGTTTTATTTATAACAAAGAGATGAAGAAAAATGTGCCCGTTTCAAATAAATTTGAAACTCACACCAAGGTTTTCGATAGTGGATTCAAAAATTAATCTTGATTTTATTTTTCGCAAAAAATTCAACTTACGGTTCTCAAATTTACGACTTTGACAACTTCATCTTGATTTCAAATTTTCTTATTCATTAGTGGGCACTTTCGAGTTGATATTTTAATTTTGAAATTATTGAAATGACTGCCGAGCATGGCCTACATTATGAATTTAATTGCCGATCAATTATTAAAAAGATTATAAAGAGCTTGTCAAACAATGATCATCCCCTATTATGTAACGTCATCCCTAATAGGCCGCTGTCTGCTTTTGACTCGTGTGAACTTTGTGAAGAAGGTTTGGAAGATAGAAAACGTGGAGGAAAATAATTCACGTAAACTGATCACTCCTGTCATGCTTTATTGTCTCGTCAAAGCACCCACGTTGAAAAAAATCGTATTGTAATGAGTTTCATCGATGAAACTTTCTTGATTGGAGAGATCAAATTGAAAAACTGTCAACCAATTAAAAATATAGTGCAACGAAACTAAATGTTTCAGAAATCAGAAATCAGAAATCAGTAATGCGAAGTAGTAAATGAAAAACAATTTTTGACCGCAATCACTGAGACTCCGAAAACGAACAAATGGAAGTTCTTTTCTTTATTTATCACCAACACATTTGTATTTCACAACAAATATTTCTAAGATGTAAAGCTTCAATCAAAATGATTCACCGCCGAACAATGAATATCTAGCAAAGTTTGTCAGTTAGTATATTTGAATGCATTCCAATTGGATTTAGTAATATACAACACTTTCAAGGCGTATTCACACAAGCCTCTCGATTCTCGAGTAATTCGAGTAACATGTTTATGGGGTATTCTCATGTAGACTGGTAGCGTATTGCCGGACTCCGCGGGGGGTTGCATAGACGCGCGCACCCGTATGCATACGCTCTTACTGAAGTGGACCCTCGCTTGAATCGGTACTCGTGTACATCCATGGGAAAAACACTTAAATATTGGTCTGTTTCAACTTGCGATTTTAAATATTATTCTATACCACTGCATCCCATCTTACTTTACGAATTGAAGGGCTGATTGGGTACCTACAAACTCATTCAAAAGCATAAAAAATGCGTGATTTTTAGCTGCGTATAGATTTCCTTAAAATTATTCAGAAAAAAGGAAGAACTTCTCTTTACACTTTTTTCATAGCAAATTACTTGACGGAGCGGAAAGTGCTACGCACAATTTTTAATGGTTTATGGATGCGACAAGTCAAGATCTTCCGTAACAGTATATCCCCAAGGTTCCCATCGAACATTAAGAATTTTAAGGAAACGTCAGGTTAGTTAGACACGTGACCATGGGACTCGACACGCGATCCTCATCAAGCTATTCTTCACGTTAATACTACGGCTAGTGTAACTATCGTTATGAATTCTGCAGGCGTGATGCGTCTACGGCTGACAAGCCATTGCATATAGATTTATTTTTATTCATAATTAGCATCGAATACCAAGTATTGCTAAAAGTAAAATACATAGTCCAATCGTGAGTTGTATTTATTTCCTGAATTTTATCTAATTATTCACTTTTTTTCAATAATTTTCAATGACATTACGCGACTACTTTATTTGATACGATGAGATCATTTTTACCCGTAAAAATATTCCATAATTAAAAACGACTTAAATTACACATTTTTTGGCCAATCCTATTTGTTTATGTCAAAATTCGATCATCATTTACCGACATTCCAGTATTTTAGGGCTGGAATATGTTTTTCTATATTCGATATTCATATAGTCAAAACATCCATGAATTGCACGACTATAAATCTTCATTATTCATAGAATATAAATGACTAGAAAATAAGTGACACAAATTCACAAAACAGAAATGGAACGACACTCTATCACAAAGTGTGTTTGTAATAAATCATTGTGGTCAAGTATGAATTCAACAATCCACTTTCACTAGAACGTGGTTTACTTGACCTCCGGTACAAATGCCGCCAGTAAAAATGAACGGAATTAAGGGCCTTTTAAGAGTTGCGTGTACGCGCGTATAGATGAACAGCGCCTATTGTAAGGGTAGATAACTCCTGGGGGATCTATGTGTGGAGTGTGACAAAGAGAAAAATGTGGTTACACCAAAGGGAGGAAACATTTGGAGGGGTGCCCTTTGATTGGTGTGGGAAGATTCGTCGCCAGTTAAACTCGTCACGCGCTCAGTAACAGGAAATTCCTCCGCTCAACTCTTTACTTGCATCTCATAGCTCTTGTGATTGAAGAGTTATGCGATGCAAGTAAAGAGTTTCCTGTCAATATAATACATGCTGAACGTTGCAACGTTTCGTTGTTCAACTCTATTCCCTAATGAGACATACATCCAATAATAACAATGATCAAATAACGATTTTCGTCATATGACCGATGAGTATTAGGGATTCATGGGGGATCAAATCAGGAGTGTATCAGAGCCTGTTTATCTACTGGGTGTCATAAACACACCACTCGTGGTCTCGCGCATCATCCATTGTTTCGTCATAGGTACAAAGCCACAAAGCGTTTCCGCTTTGGTTGAGATTCATGAAACACACACATAAAGGGCGCGTATACATCCACGCACGTACGTGGACGATTCGGACAAAGTTAAGCTGAATAGCAGAAGCGGCGGTTACCCATCTTGGCATAAGATGTTTATCTTAGAACGAAGATTAACGTGCTTAGGCGGCGATGTTCATAAGCTCATAAGTCCACGGAGTCCATGGAGTCCCTCCCGTCTAACATACCTTCTAGTGTGGGTACTTGGTGCACATACTTGTCTTACTTGTCTTTGTAGGATGAGAGACTCCGCTTAATTGAACCATTTGATAAAGGGGGCATCCTATCCCAAATTTACCCAGTCGGCAGCATTAGTATACGTGATACGCCGTAACCATCGCTGCCCTTATTAGTTTATTCGTTTATTACTTTCACTACGAGAGGTCCTATTAAAACTGCGCATGAGTTTAAAATCGTTGCCCGAGTATCCGAGGAATTCATTCAATAAAACTGGTTAAAATTTATCTAATAAAAAACTCTGCGATGTCTTGATTGAGGAGAAAGTTTTCGAGTTGATGCGTGATTAAAGTAGTCAATGAAAACAACGTTTATGTTTTGAGTCTTCCATACGAAATTCGTTCGAATAATATTTGAATTGAATGAAGATAAAGCGAATGGAATAAGGGCATCCGATGAAATGTCGCTGGAATGTTCCTACGCGAGCCACCATATGCTACCGAATCAACCCCCTACCGAGAAAAAAATGAAAAATCCACTCACCGTGGAGAATATATTCACGGGCAGTACTAATTTACTTAACTACCGTGTCGATTACAGTTATTATTACACATTTTATGTGACCAATTTGCATCAGTTTAAGGGCCTAAATTGCAGCACTGTTCTGTTCTCTTCTCCGCGCCTTGTTCTTATTCGTAAACATATAAGTGCACCGGTACGCTGAGTATTCTTTCAGACTACTTTGCGGCTGCCTTGAAGAAAAACAATGCGCCGGGATTGCTCACTCGCTGGCTACACAATACGTGTACTTGTGAATATGGGCTGCATGGGATGAAAAAAGAACAATCAATTTGACGGGTAACTACGCTGGAAATTACAAGCGATATGTTAAATACGTTCGCGATGTTCCAAGTTTCAAATTATAACATAATAAAGAAGTAATATTTTATTCGTACGTGATTAGATATCTTCAAATTCCTAAAATAGCAGAGCAATTTAAGGTTTCTCTTTGACACACTGGTTGAAAGCGGTCCCCTCCGCGTAGCGAGAGAATCAAGTTAGTCCGAGTTTCGTGTACATATTCATTAAGAAGCGTTAATAATCGAAAGAAGAAGCCGCATTTAAGAGGTGAATCATAGTTTAACGCGCTGCTTTTTTGTGCTTTTTCGTTCTCAAGTCTGCCATGTAATTGTTTCATATATAACGTGGTAGATTTTTCGCGATATTCCGATGTGTCCCTTATATATGCTGCAATTTGTGGAAATGGAGATTATATAATTGGGCCTAGTTATACCTTCATGCATCGCGTGTTCCGTGCTCTGAAAAAGTTAGAGGCAGAAAATAAACAAATAGATGAAAGAAGTTTACGAGGAGTGAAACAATTAATTTTCATTGAGTCACGCCCAGTAATTGACGTCGCATATTATAGTTTTCTACGAAAAATATCACTACTTTATTACGATATAGGCTCTTTTATAAGGATTTGGACATGGAAAGATGAAACAAATCATAATAAATAGATCTTCAAGAGGGGTTTTCTTGCATTCTTGTTATGATCTTCTTTGAAGTTTCTCGTTGACGCGATTTTGACTTGGCTAGACTTTTCTCTTTTGAGAAAACCTGACAATTTTCTTAATCATCTAATAAATGCTGAATGAATTCTAAATAATAATCTTATCAGTTGGGGCACTCAAATTCCAATAAGGTCCCAATTGGATATTTTCGGGGTGCTCTTGATTCAAAAGTATGTAATATGCAGAGAAAATGATATCGCACAATTTTACGATGTATTCTTCAGAAGTTTATTCTTACCGATTATTATTTTGTTATTCATTCCAGTTTTTTATTTTTCTTTTAGACTTTTTACCTCAAAATTTGAATGTACTGTGGAAAGATTGTGCTTACTCTTCATTATTTCGAGCATTTAGAAATGTTTTACGATATCAGGACTAAGGGTGCAATCTTAATCGCAGTTTTTGCAGTTTACTTTGAATTTCACGTGAGGCTTGATAAGATTTTGTCGAGTACTTATTGGGTTCTACTAAATAATAGTGAAACACGTTTAATGATTTTTAACTTCGTCAAGTTGAAGATAAAAATTTGCCGTTGATTTACTGTAATTGAAAATACTCTATACTAATACAGACACTTGTAACGGATGGCACCAGGGTTGAAGGAGGGTGCGAATTAAAATTTCCTTTCATCAATCCACATAAATTAAAAATTTTATCCATTGGCTAATGAGTCCAAATTTCTCGAGTGGCTCATGGATTTTTCGACTTAAACAGAATTAAAAGCAAAGTATTGATTTCGGTACTTTCGAATGTACATAATAATCTCCCAAAACAGTTTTGAAAAATTTTAATTCGTTGCATAGTTATAAACATTCGAATTTTGAAGCACTGTTTTGATAAAAAATTAATTTCTCACGATTCATTTGACGTAAAGACTCGAAATTCAGTTTACATACGTAAAAACCTCCAAGCTATCACAGTTGAATTTTAATTTATTTTCTAAACATATTTAAGGGAAAAAATTTCGAATGTTTACAAACAATTGAAGAATTAGTCAACTTCTCTCTCAATTTTAGACATTTTTTTTGACTCAATTATTTGGCAAAAAATGTTTGGGATTACATTATTTGTGCAAGTAGCTGCGATTTTTCTAACGCGGCAGAGCTTCTCCTACCCTTTCCCCTCACCCCCTTTTTTAGGACCAAACCTGATCCAAGCTCCTAAAAATCTCCATTCCCTCCCCCCCTTAAGACAAAAATTTTTCTAAAGAAAGAAAATCGATTAGGTATTTTAATTTCTTTGAAATTGAAGTTTTAATCTGAAATTATTATTAAAGTGCCCGTATTATGAAGTCCCGGAATAAATTAAGAACAAATTTGTTATCCACGTATAAATGAAAAAAGTGTATTAATTGTACCGCTACAAAGTACGTCTTGTGACAAGTTAAAAACAATGTATTTTGCTCTTATGTTTACATTATTTCCGAGACCCAATTTCGAAATCTTTTTCATTGCATCTGTCTCCGATGATCAACGCTTCGGAATTTACTCTCGGAAATAATGCAAACATAAGTGCAATTAAGAAAATCCTTCTGATTCATCGCAAACAAATACATTCAATTGTATTTTGGTTTTACTTAAAAATGAATGAATAAAAAACGAATTCCATGAAAAAGGTTTGTCTGGATTAATGTGTAAATAGCATTAATTGATTAATAACTACAGATGTATTTAAAATGATCAGCATCATATTTCTAAAGTATAAGGTAAAATTGACTCAATGTAATGGTATAATAATTGATGCAATTATGTACCGAAATAGGGAGCACTTTTGCTTATCTATACATCATTAGATCGTGTAATCTGTCTTTGCGTTCTCAGCAGATATAACAATTAGGAGCAAATTTATGATCGCGATTAGCAAGAGTGGAATGCAGATCCTTCATGTCCCATAGTCGTGGGCGACCAACCGTGGAGAATAATATACAAAATGTGATGGTCTCCAAACAGTTGGATGAATCAGGAATTTCCATATGTAATTGGAACGATTATGTCCTCGCACAACTGGTGTTACGAAACCACCCCTGATTATTATATGCATCAAGATGGTGTTGTGTTAATGGGTCATCCCTTACCAACTTATCTAAACTGAAATAAATACTTCTAAAATTGCAGTTCGCGTAATAGTCGGGTTATCAAATTCACTTCAAAATTACCCTGCTGTTCTTTATGTGCAATGCCATTTAGTAATGTTAAACACGTTGATACCCAGTGAATTCATTCTCTTCGTAGAAAAGATAAATACAAAGCTTGAAGATTTTCTGTATTTAACAGAATCTCAAGAAATTTCAGAACAAAGATCTGTAGTACGCAGCGAGTTTTAGTTGCTAGAAAATATAGAAAACTTGATGAATTCGACCAAGTTGCAAACGGAAACATAATCAACAACACCAAAGATGCCGCGCGTGTAACTGTAGGCAGAGCTTCGTGAAAGAAAACTTTGCATCGCAATTCCACGAGTTCTGGTGTTCTGTAAGCAATGGTGCATCAATAGAAAGATGATCTTGCGCATTTCAAAGGGGTTCTCGAATCTTTTGTACCAAAGCATGTCTGTCGCGTTGCTTGCCCGGCTAGAGGTTTTGAATTACCGTCTCCGTGTGTGGCGCTTCATGTGTCTTCGATCTTTTGATAGGCAAATACGTGATTCACGGCTTTCTATGCTGCCATTTAACGCTCCTTTTGCCACTCTTAGAAACAACTACTTCGAACTATTCCTCCTACTTCTGTAAGTGAACAGGTTTCAAGCTTTTCACACCTAGAATGAAAACATACACGTCAAGAACGATTAAAATTGAAACAGCCGAACAATATTAAAGGAAAGTTCATCAGATTTTTTGAGGTTTCTATAAGAACAATATAGTATGAAGAATTTCTCGGTTGGTTATCGTCTAACGGCTTTGCAAAATTGTGAAGAAAAACAGAAGCACAGTTGCCACCAATCGACGACGCACGTGTTTTATTTATGCAGACAGGTGAAATGCCGTGCTAAAATTGATAATGATTAAAATAAATACGCGGTGATTATAACATACGGGCTGATTATCTTTGGCGTACTTTCCACATTGTCTTTTATCACTCTTCCTGAGTAAAGAATTTGACGCTGATCGATGAGTTACAGTTCACTGAAGTTGGACTCTTTGAACGATAGAACGCTTTTATATAACTTTGCATTAAAATTGCACCTAGATTCGTTATATGTTACCTATTGTGTACCATTAACCTTATTAACTTGAACGGAATCCATTGAAACTATCTCCAAAATTGAGGCTATTGTAGACGTGAAGCAAAATTTCCCCAACCAGGAGTGTGAATAGCAGAGCCTAAATCATCTTAAATCCTAATAGAAATTTTATTTTTTTGACTGAAAGTTCTGATTCGAACAACAATATATCAATATTTGATTAGATAATCATACTTGACTCCAAAAGTAAAAACTTCATTCTGTGCTAATTTGTACACTTTTTTTAAAGGAAAGTAACGTTCACCGCTACAATATTTCCTACAGTGTAGTCATGCCTAACTTTGATCTTGATTAAATCTGGTATTCATTAGATTATTCTATGTCGTTTCCAATGAATGGTGATTTAAACCAAATCTGAATTAAAATTAAGCCTGCATAATATTGTTAACCCTGTTAGAAGTGCCAATGTTGGAAGAAGGTGGGCCAATTTTGGCTCGCCTAATGTCCATTCGAGAAATTTATTGGAATAAACGTTGATTGCCGTAATTTTGAGATAGATGTGCGTCTTTTGTTATCTGCCTTTGTGAGCGCACGAAGAAATGTCATAGTTTATTGAGGTGCTTTTGGCTTGAATAGAAATGATGAAACTGAACAAAAACTGGGATTTCAAAGTGGCTCCAAGCGGGGATAACATTGGCCCACATGGGGCTAATTTCTAAAAGGAAGCTTATTTTGGGCCCACTTTTTTTAGATGTTTAAGTTCAATACAACCAAATAATTTGCTGTATTCGATTTTTCCTTGTATTCACTTCAATGTATCAACTTTATCATTTTGAATTGACGAGTGGTGGCCGCTATTTCTGTACTTTTATACCAAAACTGGATATGCCAATGGATAATCGATTGGACATATCAAAACTCAGCATGAAAGTACGGATGTTCAATGTTTTATTTGTTCGTTTTCAAATAATTATGTCTTACATGAACTGCTGTATAGGTACTTATCTCGATACTTGTGAAACATGGTCATTTTGCAAGATATTATATTTCACAGTCACATATTTGAATAACGAGTCTTATTCTTGCGTGGCTTGCCTTGAAACTTAAAATGTTTTCAGGTGTGTATTTTCAATTTTCAAAATGATCGTAAAAATTTTCATTTTTGTCGCAACTTTGTTAAAGGTTAAGTGTGCCTAGAAATACGTTCATCACACTGTAACTTTAGTACAACTTTATAAAAGATTCAATATTCTTTGGACGCTGAAATACTATAATGAAGCTAAAGATCACTTTCGCTTTTAATCTGCTGAAAAAATATTCTTTTAAATTTTAGTTTGCGATGTCGCGAGTGGTGCAAATACCGAACAGAGACTGCTGCATATCTGTAAATTTTGCGACTCTTCTGTGGTTTTAAGTAAGATGTTGGGGTAAATTTAAGTTCAAAATGTAAAATTACATTTTAATGCAAAAACAGGACAAGTCATAGAAACGAATTGTTGGGGAATTGAAAAAAACTGTTTTATTGTGAAGTAGATATAAGTAATGAATATTCACTTATGTTGTATAAAGTAGTTCGTAGCTCGCGGTTATTAATTAGAACGCGAACTAAATCGTGGACTTATCCCGTTTTCGTATTGCCTTTTTAA